>CAUJBB010000111.1:207500-210000 GCA_963082805.1 Hemicrepidius hirtus | reverse complement strand
CTACATACCTACATACCTACATGCATACATACCTACATACCTACATACATACATACCTACATACCTACATACCTAAATACCTACATGCCTACATACCTACATACCTACATACCTAGATACCTACATACCTACATACATACATACCTACATACCTACATACATACATACCTAAATACCTACATGCCTACATACCTACATACCTACATACCTAGATACCTACATACCTACATACATACATACCTACATACCTACATACATACATACCTAAATACCTACATGCCTACATACCTACATACCTACATACCTACATACCTACATACCTACATACATACATACCTAAATACCTAAATACCTACATGCCTACATACCTACATACCTACATACCTACATACCTACATACCTACAAACCTACATACCTACATACCTACATGCCTACATACCTACATACCTACATACCTAGATACCTACATACCTACATACATACATACCTACATACCTACATACATACATACAAACATACCTACATACCTACATACATACAT
The DNA here is from genome assembly GCA_963082805.1 of Hemicrepidius hirtus. Classification (NCBI taxonomy): domain Eukaryota; kingdom Metazoa; phylum Arthropoda; class Insecta; order Coleoptera; family Elateridae; genus Hemicrepidius; species Hemicrepidius hirtus. The sequence continues at coordinate 209,458 of CAUJBB010000111.1, read as the reverse complement.
ACCTACATACCTACATGCCTACATACCTACATACCTACATACCTAGATACCTACATACCTACATACCTACATACATACATACCTACATACCTACATACCTACATACCTATATACCTACATGCCTACATACCTACATACCTACATACCTACATACCTACATACCTACATGCCTACATACCTACATACCTACATACCTACATACATACATACCTACATACCTACATACTTACATACCTACATGCCTACATACCTACATACCTACATGCCTACATACCTACATACCTACATGCCTACATACCTACATACCTACATGCCTACATACCTACATACCTAGATACCTACATACCTACATACCTACATACATACATACCTACATACCTACATACCTACATACCTATATACCTACATGCCTACATACCTACATACCTACATACCTACATACCTACATACCTACATACCTACATACCTACATGCCTACATACCTACATACCTACATACCTACATACATACATACCTACATACCTACATACATACATACCTACATACCTACATACCTACATACCTACATACTTACATACCTACATGCCTACATACCTACATACCTACATGCCTACATACCTACATACCTACATGCCTACATACCTACATACCTACATACATACATTCCTACATACCTACATACATACATACCTACATACCTATATACATACCTACATACATACCTACCTACATACCTACATACCTACATACCTACATACCTACATACCTACATACCTACATACCTACATACCTACATACCTACATACCTACATACATACATACCTACATACCTACATATATACATACCTACATACCTACATACATACATACCTTCATACCTACATACATACCTACCTACATACCTACATACCTACATACCTACATACCTACATACCTACATACCTACATACCTACATACCTACATACCTACATGCCTATATACCTACATACCTACATACCTAGATACCTACATGCCTACATACCTACATACCTACATGCCTACATACCTACATACCTACATGCCTACATACCTACATACCTAGATACCTACATACCTACATACCTACATACATACATACCTACATACCAACATACCTACATACCTATATACCTACATGCCTACATACCTACATACCTACATACCTACATACCTACATACCTACATACCTACATACCTACATGCCTACATACCTACATACCTACATACCTACATACATACATACCTACATACCTACATACATACATACCTACATACCTACATACCTACATACCTACATACTTACATACCTACATGCCTACATACCTACATACCTACATGCCTACATACCTACATACCTACATGCCTACATACCTACATACCTACATACATACATACCTACATACCTACATACATACATACCTACATACCTACATACATACCTACATACATACCTACCTACATACCTACATACCTACATACCTACATACCTACATACCTACATACCTACATACCTACATACCTACATACCTACATACCTACATACATACATATCTACATACCTACATATATACATACCTACATACCTACATACATACATACCTTCATACCTACATACATACCTACCTACATACCTACATACCTACATACCTACATACCTACATACCTACGTACCTACATACCTACATACCTACATACCTACATGCCTATATACCTACATACCTACATACCTAGATACCTACATACCTACATACATACATACCTACATACCTACATACATACATACATACATACCTACATACCTACATACATACATACCTACATACCTACATACATACATACCTACATACCTACATACCTACATACCTACATACCTACATACCTACATACCTACATACCTACATACCTACATACCTACATACCTACATACCTACATACCTAC
>CAUJBB010000111.1:185000-202500 GCA_963082805.1 Hemicrepidius hirtus | reverse complement strand
ATACCTACATACCTACATACATACATACCTACATACCTACATACCTACATACCTACATACTTACATACCTACATGCCTACATACCTACATACCTACATGCCTACATACCTACATACCTACATGCCTACATACCTACATACCTACATGCCTACATACCTACATACCTACATACCTACTTACCTACATACATACATACCTACATACCTACATACATACATACCTACATACCTACATACATACATACCTACATACCTACATACCTACATACCTACATACCTACATACCTACATACCTACATACCTACATACCTACATACCTACATACCTACATACCTACATACATACATACATACATACCTACATACCTACATACATACATATCTACATACCTACATACCTACATACATACATACCTACATACCTACATACCTACATGCATACATACCTACATACCTACATACATACATACCTACATACCTACATACCTAAATACCTACATGCCTACATACCTACATACCTACATACCTAGATACCTACATACCTACATACATACATACCTACATACCTACATACATACATACCTAAATACCTACATGCCTACATACCTACATACCTACATACCTAGATACCTACATACCTACATACATACATACCTACATACCTACATACATACATACCTAAATACCTACATGCCTACATACCTACATACCTACATACCTACATACCTACATACCTACATACATACATACCTAAATACCTAAATACCTACATGCCTACATACCTACATACCTACATACCTACATACCTACATACCTACAAACCTACATACCTACATACCTACATGCCTACATACCTACATACCTACATACCTAGATACCTACATACCTACATACATACATACCTACATACCTACATACATACATACATACATACCTACATACCTACATACATACATACCTACATACCTACATACATACGTACCTACATACCTACATACCTACATACCTACATACCTACATACCTACATACCTACATACCTACATACCTACATACCTACATACCTACATACCTACATACCTACATACCTACATACCTACATACCTACATACCTACATGCCTACATACCTACATACCTACATGCCTACATACCTACATACCTACATGCCTACATACCTACATACCTACATAGCTACATACATACATACCTACATACCTACATACATACATACCTACATACCTACATATCTACATACCTACATACCTACATACTTACATACCTACATGCCTACATACCTACATACCTACATGCCTACATACCTACATACCTACATGTCTACATACCTACATACCTACTTGCCTACATACCTACATACCTACATACCTACATACCTACATACCTACATACCAACATGCCTACATACCTACATACCTACATGCCTACATACCTACATACCTACATGCCTACATACCTACATACCTACATACCTACATACATACATACCTACATACCTACATACCTACATACCTACATACCTACATACCTACATACCTACATACCTACATACTTACATACCTACATGCCTACATACCTACATACCTACATGCCTACATACCTACATACCTACATGCCTACATACCTACATACCTACATACCTACATACCTACATACCTGCATACATACATACCTACATACCTACATACATACATACCTACATACCTACATACATACATACCTACATACCTACATACATACCTACATACATACCTACCTACATACCTACATACCTACATACCTACATGCCTACATACCTACATACCTACATACCTACATACCTGCATACATACATACCTACATACCTACATACATACATACCTACATACCTACATACATACATACCTACATACCTACATACATACCTACATACATACCTACCTACATACCTACATACCTACATACCTACATGCCTACATACCTACATACCTACATACCTACATGCCTACATACCTACATACCTACATGCCTACATACCTACATACCTACATGCCTACATACCTACATACCTACATACCTACATGCCTACATACCTACATACCTACATACCTATATACCTACATACCTACATACCTACATACCTACATACCTACATACCTACATACCTACATACCTACATACCTACATACCTACATGCCTACATACCTACATACCTACATACCTACATACCTACATACCTACATACCTACATACCTACATACCTACATACCTACATACCTACATACCTACATACCTACATACCTACATACCTACATACCTACATACCTACATACCTACATACCTACATACCTACATACCTACATACCTACATACCTACATACCTACATACCTACATACCTACATACCTACATACCTACATACATACATACCTACATACATACATACGTACATACCTACATACCTACATACCTACATACCTACATACCTACATACCTACATACCTACATACCTACATACCTACATACCTATATACCTACATACCTACATACCTACATACCTACATACCTACATACCTACATACCTACATACCTACATACCTACATGCCTACATACCTACATACCTACATACCTACATACCTACATACCTACATACCTACATACCTACATACCTACATACCTACATACCTACATACCTACATACCTACATACCTACATACCTACATACCTACATACCTACATACCTACATACCTACATACCTACATACCTACATACCTACATACCTACATACCTACATACCTACATACATACATACCTACATACATACATACGTACATACCTACATACCTACATACCTACATACCTACATACCTACATACCTACATACCTACATACCTACATACCTACATACCTACATACCTACATACCTACATACCTACATACCTACATACCTACATACCTACATACCTACATACCTACATGCCTACATACCTACATGCCTACATACCTACATACCTACATACCTACATACCTACATACATACATACCTACATACCTACATACATACATACCTACATACCTACATACATACATACCTACATACCTACATACATACCTACATACATACCTACCTACATACCTACATACCTACATACCTACATACCTACATGCCTACATACCTACATACCTACATGCCTACATACCTACATACCTACATACCTACATGCCTACATACCTACATACCTACATGCCTACATACCTACATACCTACATACCTACATACCTACATACCTACATACCTACATACCTACATACCTACATACCTACATACTTACATACCTACATACATACATACATACATACCTACATACCTACATACATACATACCTACATACCTACATACCTACATACATACATACCTACATACCTACATACCTACATGCATACATACCTACATACCTACATACATACATACCTACATACCTACATACCTAAATACCTACATACCTACATACTTACATACCTACATACCTAAATACCTACATACCTACATACCTACATACCTACATACCTACATACCTACATACCTACATACCTACATACCTACATGCCTACATACCTACATACCTACATTCCTACATACCTACATACCTACATACCTACATACCTACATACCTACATACCTACATACCTACATACCTACATACCTACATACCTACATACCTACATACCTACATACCTACATACTTACATACCTACATACATACATACATACATACCTACATACCTACATACATACATACCTACATACCTACATACCTACATACATACATACCTACATACCTACATACCTACATACCTACATACCTACATACCTACATACCTACATACCTACATACCTACATACCTACATACCTACATACCTACATGCCTACATACCTACATACCTACATACCTAGATACATACATACCTACATACATACATACCTACATACCTACATACATACATACATACATACCTACATAATTACATACCTACATACCTACATGCCTACATACCTACATACCTACATGCCTACATACCTACATACCTACATACCTAGATACCTACATACCTACATACCTACATACATACATACCTACATACCTACATACCTACATACCTATATACCTACATGCCTACATACCTACATACCTACATACCTACATACCTACATACCTACATGCCTACATACCTACATACCTACATACCTATATACATACATACCTACATACCTACATACATACATACCTACATACCTACATACCTACATACCTACATACTTACATACCTACATGCCTACATACCTACATACCTACATGCCTACATACCTACATACCTACATGCCTACATACCTACATACCTACATGCCTACATACCTACATACCTAGATACCTACATACCTACATACCTACATACATACATACCTACATACCTACATACCTACATACCTATATACCTACATGCCTACATACCTACATACCTACATACCTACATACCTACATACCTACATGCCTACATACCTACATACCTACATACATACATACCTACATACCTACATACATACATACCTACATAGCTACATACCTACATACCTACATACCTACATACCTACATACCTACATACATACATACCTACATACCTACATACATACCTACATACATACCTACCTACATACCTACATACCTACATACCTACATACCTACATACCTACATACCTACATGCCTACATACCTACATACCTACATGCCTACATACCTACATACCTACATACCTACATGCCTACATACCTACATACCTACATGCCTACATACCTACATACCTACATACCTACATACCTACATACCTACATACCTACATACCTACATACCTACATACCTACATACCTACATACATACATACCTACATACCTACATATATACATACCTACATACCTACATACATACATACCTTCATACCTACATACATACCTACCTACATACCTACATACCTACATACCTACATACCTACATACCTACATACCTACATACCTACATACCTACATACCTACATGCCTATATACCTACATACCTACATACCTAGATAACTACATACCTACATACATACATACCTACATACCTACATACATACATACATACATACCTACATACCTACATACATACATACCTACATACCTACATACATACATACCTACATACCTACATACCTACATACATACATACCTACATACCTACATACATACATACCTACATACCTACATACCTACATACCTACATACCTACATACCTACATACCTACATACCTACATACCTACATACCTACATACCTACATACCTACATACCTACATACCTACATACCTACATACCTACATACCTACATACCTACATACCTACATACCTACATACCTACATACCTACATACCTACATACCTACATACCTACATGCCTACATACCTACATACCTACATGCCTACATACCTACATACCTACATGCCTACATACCTACATACCTACATTCCTACATACCTGCATACATACATACCTACATACCTACATACATACATACCTACATACCTACATACATACATACCTACATACCTACATACATACCTACATACATACCTACCTACATACCTACATACCTACATACCTACATGCCTACATACCTACATACCTACATACCTACATGCCTACATACCTACATACCTACATGCCTACATACCTACATACCTACATGCCTACATACCTACATACCTACATACCTACATACCTACATACCTACATACCTACATACCTACATACCTACATACCTACATACCTACATACCTACATACCTACATACCTACATGCATACATACCTACATACCTACATACATACATACCTACATACCTACATACCTAAATACCTACATACCTACATACCTACATACCTACATACCTAAATACCTACATACCTACATACCTACATACCTACATACCTACATACCTACATACCTACATACCTACATTCCTACATACCTACATGCCTACATACCTACATACTTACATACCTACATACCTACATACCTACATACCTACATACCTACATACCTACATACATACATACCTACATACCTACATACCTACATACCTACATACCTACATACCTACATACCTACATACCTACATACCTACATACCTACATACCTACATACCTACATGCCTACATACCTACATACCTACATACCTAGATACCTACATACCTACATACATACATACCTACATACCTACATACATACATACATACATACCTACATACCTACATACCTACATGCCTACATACCTACATACCTACATGCCTACATACCTACATACCTACATACCTAGATACCTACATACCTACATACCTACATACATACATACCTACATACCTACATACCTACATACCTATATACCTACATGCCTACATACCTACATACCTACATACCTACATACCTACATACCTACATGCCTACATACCTACATACCTACATACCTACATACATACATACCTACATACCTACATACATACATACCTACATACCTACATACCTACATACCTACATACTTACATACCTACATGCCTACATACCTACATACCTACATGCCTACATACCTACATACCTACATGCCTACATACCTACATACCTACATGCCTACATACCTACATACCTAGATACCTACATACCTACATACCTACATACATACATACCTACATACCTACATACCTACATACCTATATACCTACATGCCTACATACCTACATACCTACATACCTACATACCTACATACCTACATACCTACATACCTACATGCCTACATACCTACATACCTACATACCTACATACATACATACCTACATACCTACATACATACATACCTACATACCTACATACCTACATACCTACATACTTACATACCTACATGCCTACATACCTACATACCTACATGCCTACATACCTACATACCTACATGCCTACATACCTACATACCTACATACATACATACCTACATACCTACATACATACATACCTACATACCTATATACATACCTACATACATACCTACCTACATACCTACATACCTACATACCTACATACCTACATACCTACATACCTACATACCTACATACCTACATACCTACATACCTACATACATACATACCTACATACCTACATATATACATACCTACATACCTACATACATACATACCTTCATACCTACATACATACCTACCTACATACCTACATACCTACATACCTACATACCTACATACCTACATACCTACATACCTACATACCTACATACCTACATACCTACATGCCTATATACCTACATACCTACATACCTAGATACCTACATGCCTACATACCTACATACCTACATGCCTACATACCTACATACCTACATGCCTACATACCTACATACCTAGATACCTACATACCTACATACCTACATACATACATACCTACATACCAACATACCTACATACCTATATACCTACATGCCTACATACCTACATACCTACATACCTACATACCTACATACCTACATACCTACATACCTACATGCCTACATACCTACATACCTACATACCTACATACATACATACCTACATACCTACATACATACATACCTACATACCTACATACCTACATATCTACATACTTACATACCTACATGCCTACATACCTACATACCTACATGCCTACATACCTACATACCTACATGCCTACATACCTACATACCTACATACATACATACCTACATACCTACATACATACATACCTACATACCTACATACATACCTACATACATACCTACCTACATACCTACATACCTACATACCTACATACCTACATACCTACATACCTACATACCTACATACCTACATACCTACATACCTACATACCTACATACATACATATCTACATACCTACATATATACATACCTACATACCTACATACATACATACCTTCATACCTACATACATACCTACCTACATACCTACATACCTACATACCTACATACCTACATACCTACGTACCTACATACCTACATACCTACATACCTACATGCCTATATACCTACATACCTACATACCTAGATACCTACATACCTACATACATACATACCTACATACCTACATACATACATACCTACATACCTACATACCTACATACCTACATGCCTACATACCTACATACCTACAAGCCTACATACCTACATACCTACATGCCTACATACCTACATACCTACATACCTACATACCTGCATACATACATACCTACATACCTACATACATACATACCTACATACCTACATACCTACATACCTACATACCTACATACCTACATGCCTACATACCTACATACCTACAAGCCTACATACCTACATACCTACATGCCTACATACCTACATACCTACATACCTACATACCTGCATACATACATACCTACATACCTACATACATACATACCTACATACCTACATACATACATACCTACATACCTACATACATACCTACATACATACCTACCTACATACCTACATACCTACATACCTACATGCCTACATACCTACATACCTACATACATACATACCTACATACCTACATACATACATACCTACATACCTACATACCTACATACCTACATACCTACATGCCTACATACCTACATACCTACAAGCCTACATACCTACATACCTACATGCCTACATACCTACATACCTACATACCTACATACCTACATACATACATACCTACATACCTACATACATACCTACATACATACCTACCTACATACCTACATACCTACATACCTACATACCTAGATACCTACATACCTACATACATACATACCTACATACCTACATACATACATACCTACATACCTACATACCTACATACCTACATACCTACATGCCTACATACCTACATACCTACAAGCCTACATACCTACATACCTACATGCCTACATACCTACATACCTACATACCTACATACCTACATACATACATACCTACATACCTACATACATACATACCTACATACCTACATACATACATACCTACATACCTACATACATACATACCTACGTACCTACATACCTACATACCTACATACCTACATACCTACATACCTACATACCTACATACCTACATACCTACATACCTACATACCTACATACCTACATACCTACATACCTACATACCTACATACCTACATACCTACATACCTACATACCTACATACCTACATACCTACATACCTACATACCTACATACCTACATACCTACATGCCTACATACCTACATACCTACAAGCCTACATACCTACATACCTACATGCCTACATACCTACATACCTACATACCTACATACCTGCATACATACATACCTACATACCTACATACATACATACCTACATACCTACATACATACATACCTACATACCTACATACATACCTACATACATACCTACCTACATACCTACATACCTACATACCTACATGCCTACATACCTACATACCTACATACCTACATGCCTACATACCTACATACCTACATGCCTACATACCTACATACCTACATGCCTACATACCTACATACCTACATACCTACATACCTACATACCTACATACCTACATAAATACATACCTACATACCTACATACCTACATACCTACATACATACCTACATACATACCTACCTACATACCTACATACCTACATACCTACATGCCTACATACCTACATACCTACATGCCTACATACCTACATACCTACATGCCTACATACCTACATACCTACATGCCTACATACCTACATACCTACATACCTACATACCTACATACCTACATACCTACATACCTACATACCTACATACCTACATACATACATACCTACATACCTACATACATACATACCTACATACCTACATACCTACATACCTACATACTTACATAGCTACATGCCTACATACCTACATACCTACATGCCTACATACCTACATACCTAAATACCTACATGCCTACATACCTACATACCTACATACCTACATACCTACATACCTACATACCTACATACCTACATACCTACATACCTACATACCTACATACCTACATACCTACATACTGTTACCTCGAAGCGGGCGTGGCAACAATAATTCAATGACAACCCCGGTAGCTAGGGTTGTATCGAAGAGACAGCTTGGAGTTGATGGATGGAAGTTGAAGTGTTGCTGGCTGTGGACTCGGAACATCTTAGTTGGATTGGGATTGGGGTGGAGTATTTATACTAGAATTTGGACCTTGGGATTTGTTCTAGAATAAGGGTGTGAACTTGTGAGGGTGCGTTTGAGTGGTTGGAAATGGGGTGACGAATTTAGGAAAATGTTCTAGAACATTTGGTTCTGTTAGCGGTACGTGTACTTTGAGTATGTGGGAAAGAGGTGTGGCCTGATGGAACAAGGATATCACTCGTTCTATTGGCGGTGCGTGTGTTTTGAGTGGGTCGCAGAATTTCAGTCTCAGGCAGATCGGTAACAATACCTACATACCTACATACCTACATACCTACATACATACATACATACATACCTACATACCTACATACATACATACCTACATACCTACATACCTACATACATACATACCTACATACCTACATACCTACATGCATACATACCTACATACCTACATACATACATACCTACATACCTACATACCTAAATACCTACATACCTACATACCTACATACCTACATACCTAAATACCTACATACCTACATACCTACATACCTACATACCTACATACCTACATACCTACATACCTACATACCTACATACCTACATGCCTACATACCTACATACCTACATACCTACATACCTACATACCTACATGCCTACATACCTACATACCTACATACCTACATACCTACATACCTACATACCTACATACATACATACCTACATACCTACATACCTACATACCTACATACCTACATACCTACATACCTACATACCTACATACCTACATACCTACATACCTACATACCTACATACCTACATACCTACATACCTACATACCTACATACCTACATACCTACATACCTACATACCTACATGCCTACATACCTACATACCTACATGCCTACATACCTACATACCTACATACCTAGATACCTACATACCTACATACCTACATACATACATACCTACATACCTACATACCTACATACCTATATACCTACATGCCTACATACCTACATACCTACATACCTACATACCTACATACCTACATGCCTACATACCTACATACCTACATACCTACATACAGACATACCTACATACCTACATACATACATACCTACATACCTACATACCTACATACCTACATACTTACATACCTACATGCCTACATACCTACATACCTACATGCCTACATACCTACATACCTACATGCCTACATACCTACATACCTACATGCCTACATACCTACATACCTACATACCTACTTACCTACATACATACATACCTACATACCTACATACATACATACCTACATACCTACATACATACATACCTACATACCTACATACCTACATACCTACATACCTACATACCTACATACCTACATACCTACATACCTACATACCTACATACATACATACATACATAACTACATACCTACATACATACATACCTACATACCTACATACCTACATACATACATACCTACATACCTACATACCTACATGCATACATACCTACATACCTACATACATACATACCTACATACCTACATACCTAAATACCTACATGCCTACATACCTACATACCTACATACCTAGATACCTACATACCTACATACATACATACCTACATACCTACATACATACATACCTAAATACCTACATGCCTACATACCTACATACCTACATACCTAGATACCTACATACCTACATACATACATACCTACATACCTACATACATACATACCTAAATACCTACATGCCTACATACCTACATACCTACATACCTACATACCTACATACCTACATACATACATACCTAAATACCTAAATACCTACATGCCTACATACCTACATACCTACATACCTACATACCTACTTACCTACAAACCTACATACCTACATACCTACATGCCTACATACCTACATACCTACATACCTAGATACCTACATACCTACATACATACATACCTACATACCTACATACATACATACATACATACCTACATACCTACATACATACATACCTACATACCTACATACATACATACATACCTACATACCTACATACCTACATACCTACATACCTACATGCCTACTTACCTACATACCTACATACCTACATACCTACATACCTACATACCTACATACCTACATACCTACATGCCTACATACCTACATACCTACATACCTAGATACGTACATACCTACATACATACTAACCTACATACCTACATACATACATACATACATACATACATACCTACATACCTACATACATACATACATACCTACATACCTACATACCTACATACCTACATACATACATACCTACATACCTACATACATACATACCTACATACCTACATACCTAAATACCTACATACCTACATACCTACATACCTACATACCTACATACCTACATACCTACATACCTACATACCTATATACCTACATACCTACATACCTACATACCTACATACCTACATACCTACATACCTACATACCTACATACCTACATGCCTACATACCTACATACCTACATACCTACATACCTACATACCTACATACCTACATACCTACATACCTACATACCTACATACCTACATACCTACATACCTACATACCTACATACCTACATACCTACATACCTACATACCTACATACCTACATACCTACATACCTACATACCTACATACCTACATACATACATACCTACATACCTACATACGTACATACCTACATACCTACATACCTACATACCTACATACCTACATACCTACATACCTACATACCTACATACCTACATACCTACATACCTACATACCTACATACCTACATACCTACATACCTACATACCTACATACCTACATACCTACATACCTACATGCCTACATACCTACATGCCTACATACCTACATACCTACATACCTACATACCTACATACATACATACCTACATACCTACATACATACATACCTACATACCTACATACATACATACCTACATACCTACATACATACCTACATACATACCTACCTACATACCTACATACCTACATACCTACATACCTACATGCCTACATACCTACATACCTACATGCCTACATACCTACATACCTACATACCTACATGCCTACATACCTACATACCTACATGCCTACATACCTACATACCTACATACCTACATACCTACATACCTACATACCTACATACCTACATACCTACATACCTACATACCTACATACTTACATACCTACATACATATATACATACATACCTACATACCTACATACATACATACCTACATACCTACATACCTACATACATACATACCTACATACCTACATACCTACATGCATACATACCTACATACCTACATACATACATACCTACATACCTACATACCTAAATACCTACATACCTACATACCTACATACCTACATACCTAAATACCTACATACCTACATACCTACATACCTACATACCTACATACCTACATACCTACATACCTACATACCTACATACCTACATGCCTACATACCTACATACCTACATACCTACATACCTACATACCTACATACCTACATACCTACATACCTACATACCTACATACCTACATACCTACATACCTACATACCTACATACCTACATACCTACATACCTACATACTTACATACCTACATACATACATACATACATACCCACATACCTACATACATACATACCTACATACCTACATACCTACATACATACATACCTACATACCTACATACCTACATACCTACATACCTACATACCTACATACCTACATACCTACATACCTACATACCTACATACCTACATGCCTACATACCTACATACCTACATACCTAGATACATACATACCTACATACATACATACCTACATACCTACATACATACATACATACATACCTACATAATTACGTACCTACATACCTACATGCCTACATACCTACATACCTACATGCCTACATACCTACATACCTACATACCTAGATACCTACATACCTACATACCTACATACATACATACCTACATACCTACATACCTACATACCTATATACCTACATGCCTACATACCTACATACCTACATACCTACATACCTACATACCTACATGCCTACATACCTACATACCTACATACCTACATACATACATACCTACATACCTACATACATACATACCTACATACCTACATACCTACATACCTACATACTTACATACCTACATGCCTACATACCTACATACCTACATGCCTACATACCTACATACCTACATGCCTACATACCTACATACCTACATGCCTACATACCTACATACCTAGATACCTACATACCTACATACCTACATACATACATACCTACATACCTACATACCTACATACCTATATACCTACATGCCTACATACCTACATACCTACATACCTACATACCTACATACCTACATGCCTACATACCTACATACCTACATACATACATACCTACATACCTACATACATACATACCTACATAGCTACATACCTACATACCTACATACCTACATACCTACATACCTACATACATACATACCTACATACCTACATACATACCTACATACATACCTACCTACATACCTACATACCTACATACCTACATACCTACATACCTACATACCTACATGCCTACATACCTACATACCTACATGCCTACATACCTACATACCTACATACCTACATGCCTACATACCTACATACCTACATGCCTACATACCTACATACCTACATACCTACATACCTACATACCTACATACCTACATACCTACATACCTACATACCTACATACCTACATACATACATACCTACATACCTACATATATACATACCTACATACCTACATACATACATACCTTCATACCTACATACATACCTACCTACATACCTACATACCTACATACCTACATACCTACATACCTACATACCTACATACCTACATACCTACATACCTACATGCCTATATACCTACATACCTACATACCTAGATAACTACATACCTACATACATACATACCTACATACCTACATACATACATACATACATACCTACATACCTACATACATACATACCTACATACCTACATACATACATACCTACATACCTACATACCTACATACATACATACCTACATACCTACATACATACATACCTACATACCTACATACCTACATACCTACATACCTACATACCTACATACCTACATACCTACATACCTACATACCTACATACCTACATACCTACATACCTACATACCTACATACCTACATACCTACATACCTACATACCTACATACCTACATACCTACATACCTACATACCTACATACCTACATACCTACATACCTACATACCTACATGCCTACATACCTACATACCTACATGCCTACATACCTACATACCTACATGCCTACATACCTACATACCTACATTCCTACATACCTGCATACATACATACCTACATACCTACATACATACATACCTACATACCTACATACATACATACCTACATACCTACATACATACCTACATACATACCTACCTACATACCTACATACCTACATACCTACATGCCTACATACCTACATACCTACATACCTACATGCCTACATACCTAAATACCTACATGCCTACATACCTACATACCTACATGCCTACATACCTACATACCTACATACCTACATACCTACATACCTACATACCTACATACCTACATACCTACATACCTACATACCTACATACCTACATACCTACATACCTACATACCTACATGCATACATACCTACATACCTACATACATACATACCTACATACCTACATACCTAAATACCTACATACCTACATACCTACATACCTACATACCTAAATACCTACATACCTACATACCTACATACCTACATACCTACATACCTACATACCTACATACCTACATTCCTACATACCTACATGCCTACATACCTACATACCTACATACCTACATACCTATATACCTACATACCTACATACCTACATACCTACATACATACATACCTACATACCTACATACCTACATACCTACATACCTACATACCTACATACCTACATACCTACATACCTACATACCTACATACCTACATACCTACATGCCTACATACCTACATACCTACATACCTAGATACCTACATACCTACATACATACATACCTACATACCTACATACATACATACATACATACCTACATACCTACATACCTACATGCCTACATACCTACATACCTACATGCCTACATACCTACATACCTACATACCTAGATACCTACATACCTACATACCTACATACATACATACCTACATACCTACATACCTACATACCTATATACCTACATGCCTACATACCTACATACCTACATACCTACATACCTACATACCTACATGCCTACATACCTACATACCTACATACCTACATACATACATACCTACATACCTACATACATACATACCTACATACCTACATACCTACATACCTACATACTTACATACCTACATGCCTACATACCTACATACCTACATGCCTACATACCTACATACCTACATGCCTACATACCTACATACCTACATGCCTACATACCTACATACCTAGATACCTACATACCTACATACCTACATACATACATACCTACATACCTACATACCTACATACCTATATACCTACATGCCTACATACCTACATACCTACATACCTACATACCTACATACCTACATACCTACATACCTACATGCCTACATACCTACATGCCTACATACCTACATACCTACATGCCTACATACCTACATACCTACATACATACATACCTACATACCTACATACATACATACCTACATACCTATATACATACCTACATACATACCTACCTACATACCTACATACCTACATACCTACATACCTACATACCTACATACCTACATACCTACATACCTACATACCTACATACCTACATACATACATACCTACATACCTACATATATACATACCTACATACCTACATACATACATACCTTCATACCTACATACATACCTACCTACATACCTACATACCTACATACCTACATACCTACATACCTACATACCTACATACCTACATACCTACATACCTACATGCCTATATACCTAC
>CAUJBB010000111.1:165000-180000 GCA_963082805.1 Hemicrepidius hirtus | reverse complement strand
ATACCTACATACCTACATGCCTACATACCTACATACCTACATGCCTACATACCTACATACCTACATACCTACATACCTACATACCTACATACCTACATGCCTACATACCTACCTACCTACATGCCTACATACCTACATACCTACATGCCTACATACCTACATACCTACATACCTACATACATACATACCTACATACCTACATACCTACATACCTACATACCTACATACCTACATACCTACATACCTACATACTTACATACCTACATGCCTACATACCTACATACCTACATGCCTACATACCTACATACCTACATGCCTACATACCTACATACCTACATGCCTACATACCTACATACCTACATACCTACTTACCTACATACATACATACCTACATACCTACATACATACATACCTACATACCTACATACATACATACCTACATACCTACATACATACCTACATACATACCTACCTACATACCTACATACCTACATACCTACATACCTACATGCCTACATACCTACATACCTACATGCCTACATACCTACATACCTACATACCTACATACCTACATACCTACATGCCTACATACCTACATACCTACATACCTACATACCTACATACCTACATACCTACATACCTACATACATACATACCTACATACCTACATACCTACATACCTACATACCTACATACCTACATACCTACATACCTACATACCTACATACCTACATACCTACATGCCTACATACCTACATACCTACATACCTAGATACCTACATACCTACATACATACATACCTACATACCTACATACATACATACATACATACCTACATACCTACATACCTACATACCTACATGCCTACATACCTACGTACCTACATGCCTACATACCTACATACCTACATACCTAGATACCTACATACCTACATACCTACATACATACATACCTACATACCTACATACCTATATACCTACATGCCTACATACCTACATACCTACATACCTACATACCTACATACCTACGTGCCTACATACCTACATACCTACATACCTACATACATACATACCTACATACCTACATACATACATACCTACATACCTACATACCTACATACCTACATACTTACATACCTACATGCCTACATACCTACATACCTACATGCCTACATACCTACATACCTACATGCCTACATACCTACATACCTACATGCCTACATACCTACATACCTACATACCTACTTACCTACATACATACATACCTACATACCTACATACATACATACCTACATACCTACATACATACATACCTACATACCTACATACCTACATACCTACATACCTACATACCTACATACCTACATACCTACATACCTACATACCTACATACCTACATACCTACATACCTACATACCTACATACATACATACATACATACCTACATACCTACATACATACATATCTACATACCTACATACCTACATACATACATACCTACATACCTACATACCTACATGCATACATACCTACATACCTACATACATACATACCTACATACCTACATACCTAAATACCTACATGCCTACATACCTACATACCTACATACCTAGATACCTACATACCTACATACATACATACCTACATACCTACATACATACATACCTAAATACCTACATGCCTACATACCTACATACCTACATACCTAGATACCTACATACCTACATACATACATACCTACATACCTACATACATACATACCTAAATACCTACATGCCTACATACCTACATACCTACATACCTACATACCTACATACCTACATACATACATACCTAAATACCTAAATACCTACATGCCTACATACCTACATACCTACATACCTACATACCTACATACCTACAAACCTACATACCTACATACCTACATGCCTACATACCTACATACATACATACCTACATACCTACATACATACATACATACATACCTACATACCTACATACATACATACCTACATACCTACATACATACGTACCTACATACCTACATACCTACATACCTACATACCTACATACCTACATACCTACATACCTACATACCTACATACCTACATACCTACATACCTACATACCTACATACCTACATACCTACATACCTACATGCCTACATACCTACATACCTACATGCCTACATACCTACATACCTACATGCCTACATACCTACATACCTACATAGCTACATACATACATACCTACATACCTACATGCATACATACCTACATACCTACATACATACATACCTACATACCTACATACCTAAATACCTACATGCCTACATACCTACATACCTACATACCTAGATACCTACATACCTACATACATACATACCTACATACCTACATACATACATACCTAAATACCTACATGCCTACATACCTACATACCTACATACCTAGATACCTACATACCTACATACATACATACCTACATACCTACATACATACATACCTAAATACCTACATGCCTACATACCTACATACCTACATACCTACATACCTACATACCTACATACATACATACCTAAATACCTAAATACCTACATGCCTACATACCTACATACCTACATACCTACATACCTACATACCTACAAACCTACATACCTACATACCTACATGCCTACATACCTACATACATACATACCTACATACCTACATACATACATACATACATACCTACATACCTACATACATACATACCTACATACCTACATACATACGTACCTACATACCTACATACCTACATACCTACATACCTACATACCTACATACCTACATACCTACATACCTACATACCTACATACCTACATACCTACATACCTACATACCTACATACCTACATACCTACATACCTACATGCCTACATACCTACATACCTACATGCCTACATACCTACATACCTACATGCCTACATACCTACATACCTACATAGCTACATACATACATACCTACATACCTACATACATACATACCTACATACCTACATATCTACATACCTACATACCTACATACTTACATACCTACATGCCTACATACCTACATACCTGCATGCCTACATACCTACATACCTACATGCCTACATACCTACATACCTACATGCCTACATACCTACATACCTACATACCTACATACCTACATACCTACATACCTACATGCCTACATACCTACCTACCTACATGCCTACATACCTACATACCTACATGCCTACATACCTACATACCTACATACCTACATACATACATACCTACATACCTACATACCTACATACCTACATACCTACATACCTACATACCTACATACCTACATACTTACATACCTACATGCCTACATACCTACATACCTACATGCCTACATACCTACATACCTACATGCCTACATACCTACATACCTACATGCCTACATACCTACATACCTACATACCTACTTACCTACATACATACATACCTACATACCTACATACATACATACCTACATACCTACATACATACATACCTACATACCTACATACATACCTACATACATACCTACCTACATACCTACATACCTACATACCTACATACCTACATGCCTACATACCTACATACCTACATGCCTACATACCTACATACCTACATACCTACATACCTACATACCTACATGCCTACATACCTACATACCTACATACCTACATACCTACATACCTACATACCTACATACCTACATACATACATACCTACATACCTACATACCTACATACCTACATACCTACATACCTACATACCTACATACCTACATACCTACATACCTACATACCTACATGCCTACATACCTACATACCTACATACCTAGATACCTACATACCTACATACATACATACCTACATACCTACATACATACATACATACATACCTACATACCTACATACCTACATACCTACATGCCTACATACCTACATACCTACATGCCTACATACCTACATACCTACATACCTAGATACCTACATACCTACATACCTACATACATACATACCTACATACCTACATACCTATATACCTACATGCCTACATACCTACATACCTACATACCTACATACCTACATACCTACGTGCCTACATACCTACATACCTACATACCTACATACATACATACCTACATACCTACATACATACATACCTACATACCTACATACCTACATACCTACATACTTACATACCTACATGCCTACATACCTACATACCTACATGCCTACATACCTACATACCTACATGCCTACATACCTACATACCTACATGCCTACATACCTACATACCTACATACCTACTTACCTACATACATACATACCTACATACCTACATACATACATACCTACATACCTACATACATACATACCTACATACCTACATACCTACATACCTACATACCTACATACCTACATACCTACATACCTACATACCTACATACCTACATACCTACATACCTACATACCTACATACCTACATACATACATACATACATACCTACATACCTACATACATACATATCTACATACCTACATACCTACATACATACATACCTACATACCTACATACCTACATGCATACATACCTACATACCTACATACATACATACCTACATACCTACATACCTAAATACCTACATGCCTACATACCTACATACCTACATACCTAGATACCTACATACCTACATACATACATACCTACATACCTACATACATACATACCTAAATACCTACATGCCTACATACCTACATACCTACATACCTAGATACCTACATACCTACATACATACATACCTAAATACCTACATGCCTACATACCTACATACCTACATACCTACATACCTACATACCTACATACATACATACCTAAATACCTAAATACCTACATGCCTACATACCTACATACCTACATACCTACATACCTACATACCTACAAACCTACATACCTACATACCTACATGCCTACATACCTACATACATACATACCTACATACCTACATACATACATACATACATACCTACATACCTACATACATACATACCTACATACCTACATACATACGTACCTACATACCTACATACCTACATACCTACATACCTACATACCTACATACCTACATACCTACATACCTACATACCTACATACCTACATACCTACATACCTACATACCTACATACCTACATACCTACATGCCTACATACCTACATACCTACATGCCTACATACCTACATACCTACATGCCTACATACCTACATACCTACATAGCTACATACATACATACCTACATACCTACATGCATACATACCTACATACCTACATACATACATACCTACATACCTACATACCTAAATACCTACATGCCTACATACCTACATACCTACATACCTAGATACCTACATACCTACATACATACATACCTACATACCTACATACATACATACCTAAATACCTACATGCCTACATACCTACATACCTACATACCTAGATACCTACATACCTACATACATACATACCTACATACCTACATACATACATACCTAAATACCTACATGCCTACATACCTACATACCTACATACCTACATACCTACATACCTACATACATACATACCTAAATACCTAAATACCTACATGCCTACATACCTACATACCTACATACCTACATACCTACATACCTACAAACCTACATACCTACATACCTACATGCCTACATACCTACATACATACATACCTACATACCTACATACATACATACATACATACCTACATACCTACATACATACATACCTACATACCTACATACATACGTACCTACATACCTACATACCTACATACCTACATACCTACATACCTACATACCTACATACCTACATACCTACATACCTACATACCTACATACCTACATACCTACATACCTACATACCTACATACCTACATGCCTACATACCTACATACCTACATGCCTACATACCTACATACCTACATGCCTACATACCTACATACCTACATAGCTACATACATACATACCTACATACCTACATGCATACATACCTACATACCTACATACATACATACCTACATACCTACATACCTAAATACCTACATGCCTACATACCTACATACCTACATACCTAGATACCTACATACCTACATACATACATACCTACATACCTACATACATACATACCTAAATACCTACATGCCTACATACCTACATACCTACATACCTAGATACCTACATACCTACATACATACATACCTACATACCTACATACATACATACCTAAATACCTACATGCCTACATACCTACATACCTACATACCTACATACCTACATACCTACATACATACATACCTAAATACCTAAATACCTACATGCCTACATACCTACATACCTACATACCTACATACCTACATACCTACAAACCTACATACCTACATACCTACATGCCTACATACCTACATACATACATACCTACATACCTACATACATACATACATACATACCTACATACCTACATACATACATACCTACATACCTACATACATACGTACCTACATACCTACATACCTACATACCTACATACCTACATACCTACATACCTACATACCTACATACCTACATACCTACATACCTACATACCTACATACCTACATACCTACATACCTACATACCTACATGCCTACATACCTACATACCTACATGCCTACATACCTACATACCTACATGCCTACATACCTACATACCTACATAGCTACATACATACATACCTACATACCTACATACATACATACCTACATACCTACATATCTACATACCTACATACCTACATACTTACATACCTACATGCCTACATACCTACATACCTACATGCCTACATACCTACATACCTACATGTCTACATACCTACATACCTACTTGCCTACATACCTACATACCTACATACCTACATACCTACATACCTACATACCAACATGCCTACATACCTACATACCTACATGCCTACATACCTACATACCTACATGCCTACATACCTACATACCTACATACCTACATACATACATACCTACATACCTACATACCTACATACCTACATACCTACATACCTACATACCTACATACCTACATACCTACATACTTACATACCTACATGCCTACATACCTACATACCTACATGCCTACATACCTACATACCTACATGCCTACATACCTACATACCTACATACCTACATACCTACATACCTGCATACATACATACCTACATACCTACATACATACATACCTACATACCTACATACATACATACCTACATACCTACATACATACCTACATACATACCTACCTACATACCTACATACCTACATACCTACATGCCTACATACCTACATACCTACATACCTACATACCTGCATACATACATACCTACATACCTACATACATACATACCTACATACCTACATACATACATACCTACATACCTACATACATACCTACATACATACCTACCTACATACCTACATACCTACATACCTACATGCCTACATACCTACATACCTACATACCTACATGCCTACATACCTACATACCTACATGCCTACATACCTACATACCTACATACCTACATACCTACATACCTACATACCTACATACCTAGATACCTACATACCTACATACATACATACCTACATACCTACATACATACATACCTAAATACCTACATGCCTACATACCTACATACCTACATACCTAGATACCTACATACCTACATACATACATACCTACATACCTACATACATACATACCTAAATACCTACATGCCTACATACCTACATACCTACATACCTACATACCTACATACCTACATACCTACATACATACATACCTAAATACCTAAATACCTACATGCCTACATACCTACATACCTACATACCTACATACCTACATACCTACAAACCTACATACCTACATACCTACATGCCTACATACCTACATACCTACATACCTAGATACCTACATACCTACATACATACATACCTACATACCTACATACATACATACATACATACCTACATACCTACATACATACATACCTACATACCTACATACATACGTACCTACATACCTACATACCTACATACCTACATACCTACATACCTACATACCTACATACCTACATACCTACATACCTACATACCTACATACCTACATACCTACATACCTACATACCTACATACCTACATGCCTACATACCTACATACCTACATGCCTACATACCTACATACCTACATGCCTACATACCTACATACCTACATAGCTACATACATACATACCTACATACCTACATACATACATACCTACATACCTACATATCTACATACCTACATACCTACATACTTACATACCTACATGCCTACATACCTACATACCTACATGCCTACATACCTACATACCTACATGTCTACATACCTACATACCTACTTGCCTACATACCTACATACCTACATACCTACATACCTACATACCTACATACCAACATGCCTACATACCTACATACCTACATGCCTACATACCTACATACCTACATGCCTACATACCTACATACCTACATACCTACATACATACATACCTACATACCTACATACCTACATACCTACATACCTACATACCTACATACCTACATACCTACATACTTACATACCTACATGCCTACATACCTACATACCTACATGCCTACATACCTACATACCTACATGCCTACATACCTACATACCTACATACCTACATACCTACATACCTGCATACATACATACCTACATACCTACATACATACATACCTACATACCTACATACATACATACCTACATACCTACATACATACCTACATACATACCTACCTACATACCTACATACCTACATACCTACATGCCTACATACCTACATACCTACATACCTACATACCTGCATACATACATCCCTACATACCTACATACATACATACCTACATACCTACATACATACATACCTACATACCTACATACATACCTACATACATACCTACCTACATACCTACATACCTACATACCTACATGCCTACATACCTACATACCTACATACCTACATGCCTACATACCTACATACCTACATGCCTACATACCTACATACCTACATGCCTACATACCTACATACCTACATACCTACATGCCTACATACCTACATACCTACATACCTATATACCTACATACCTACATACCTACATACCTACATACCTACATACCTACATACCTACATACCTACATACCTACATGCCTACATACCTACATACCTACATACCTACATACCTACATACCTACATACCTACATACCTACATACCTACATACCTACATACCTACATACCTACATACCTACATACCTACATACCTACATACCTACATACCTACATACCTACATACCTACATACCTACATACCTACATACCTACATACCTACATACCTACATACCTACATACCTACATACCTACATACATACATACCTACATACATACATACGTACATACCTACATACCTACATACCTACATACCTACATACCTACATACCTACATACCTACATACCTACATACCTATATACCTACATACCTACATACCTACATACCTACATACCTACATACCTACATACCTACATACCTACATACCTACATGCCTACATACCTACATACCTACATACCTACATACCTACATACCTACATACCTACATACCTACATACCTACATACCTACATACCTACATACCTACATACCTACATACCTACATACCTACATACCTACATACCTACATACCTACATACCTACATACCTACATACCTACATACCTACATACCTACATACCTACATACCTACATACATACATACCTACATACATACATACGTACATACCTACATACCTACATACCTACATACCTACATACCTACATACCTACATACCTACATACCTACATACCTACATACCTACATACCTACATACCTACATACCTACATACCTACATACCTACATACCTACATACCTACATACCTACATGCCTACATACCTACATGCCTACATACCTACATACCTACATACCTACATACCTACATACATACATACCTACATACCTACATACATACATACCTACATACCTACATACATACATACCTACATACCTACATACATACCTACATACATACCTACCTACATACCTACATACCTACATACCTACATACCTACATGCCTACATACCTACATACCTACATGCCTACATACCTACATACCTACATACCTACATGCCTACATACCTACATACCTACATGCCTACATACCTACATACCTACATACCTACATACCTACATACCTACATACCTACATACCTACATACCTACATACCTACATACTTCCATACCTACATACATACATACATACATACCTACATACCTACATACATACATACCTACATACCTACATACCTACATACATACATACCTACATACCTACATACCTACATGCATACATACCTACATACCTACATACATACATACCTACATACCTACATACCTAAATACCTACATACCTACATACTTACATACCTACATACCTAAATACCTACATACCTACATACCTACATACCTACATACCTACATACCTACATACCTACATACCTACATACCTACATACCTACATACCTACATGCCTACATACCTACATACCTACATTCCTACATACCTACATACCTACATACCTACATACCTACATACCTACATACCTACATACCTACATACCTACATACCTACATACCTACATACCTACATACCTACATACTTACATACCTACATACATACATACATACATACCTACATACCTACATACATACATACCTACATACCTACATACCTACATACATACATACCTACATACCTACATACCTACATACCTACATACCTACATACCTACATACCTACATACCTACATACCTACATACCTACATACCTACATACCTACATGCCTACATACCTACATACCTACATACCTAGATACATACATACCTACATACATACATACCTACATACCTACATACATACATACATACATACCTACATAATTACATACCTACATACCTACATGCCTACATACCTACATACCTACATGCCTACATACCTACATACCTACATACCTAGATACCTACATACCTACATACCTACATACATACATACCTACATACCTACATACCTACATACCTATATACCTACATGCCTACATACCTACATACCTACATACCTACATACCTACATACCTACATGCCTACATACCTACATACCTACATACCTACATACATACATACCTACATACCTACATACATACATACCTACATACCTACATACCTACATACCTACATACTTACATACCTACATGCCTACATACCTACATACCTACATGCCTACATACCTACATACCTACATGCCTACATACCTACATACCTACATGCCTACATACCTACATACCTAGATACCTACATACCTACATACCTACATACATACATACCTACATACCTACATACCTACATACCTATATACCTACATGCCTACATACCTACATACCTACATACCTACATACCTACATACCTACATGCCTACATACCTACATACCTACATACATACATACCTACATACCTACATACATACATACCTACATAGCTACATACCTACATACCTACATACCTACATACCTACATACCTACATACATACATACCTACATACCTACATACATACCTACATACATACCTACCTACATACCTACATACCTACATACCTACATACCTACATACCTACATACCTACATGCCTACATACCTACATACCTACATGCCTACATACCTACATACCTACATACCTACGTGCCTACATACCTACATACCTACATGCCTACATACCTACATACCTACATACCTACATACCTACATACCTACATACCTACATACCTACATACCTACATACCTACATACCTACATACATACATACCTACATACCTACATATATACATACCTACATACCTACATACATACATACCTTCATACCTACATACATACCTACCTACATACCTACATACCTACATACCTACATACCTACATACCTACATACCTACATACCTACATACCTACATGCCTATATACCTACATACCTACATACCTAGATAACTACATACCTACATACATACATACCTACATACCTACATACATACATACATACATACCTACATACCTACATACATACATACCTACATACCTACATACATACATACCTACATACCTACATACCTACATACATACATACCTACATACCTACATACATACATACCTACATACCTACATACCTACATACCTACATACCTACATACCTACATACCTACATACCTACATACCTACATACCTACATACCTACATACCTACATACCTACATACCTACATACCTACATACCTACATACCTACATACCTACATACCTACATACCTACATACCTACATACCTACATACCTACATACCTACATACCTACATGCCTACATACCTACATACCTACATGCCTACATACCTACATACCTACATGCCTACATACCTACATACCTACATTCCTACATACCTGCATACATACATACCTACATACCTACATACATACATACCTACATACCTACATACATACATACCTACATACCTACATACATACCTACATACATACCTACCTACATACCTACATACCTACATACCTACATGCCTACATACCTACATACCTACATACCTACATGCCTACATACCTACATACCTACATGCCTACATACCTACATACCTACATGCCTACATACCTACATACCTACATACCTACATACCTACATACCTACATACCTACATACCTACATACCTACATACCTACATACCTACATACCTACATACCTACATACCTACATGCATACATACCTACATACCTACATACATACATACCTACATACCTACATACCTAAATACCTACATACCTACATACCTACATACCTACATACCTAAATACCTACATACCTACATACCTACATACCTACATACCTACATACCTACATACCTACATACCTACATTCCTACATACCTACATGCCTACATACCTACATACCTACATACCTACATACCTACATACCTACATACCTACATACCTACATACCTACATACCTACATACATACATACCTACATACCTACATACCTACATACCTACATACCTACATACCTACATACCTACATACCTACATACCTACATACCTACATACCTACATACCTACATGCCTACATACCTACATACCTACATACCTAGATACCTACATACCTACATACATACATACCTACATACCTACATACATACATACATACATACCTACATACCTACATACCTACATGCCTACATACCTACATACCTACATGCCTACATACCTACATACCTACATACCTAGATACCTACATACCTACATACCTACATACATACATACCTACATACCTACATACCTACATACCTATATACCTACATGCCTACATACCTACATACCTACATACCTACATACCTACATACCTACATGCCTACATACCTACATACCTACATACCTACATACATACATACCTACATACCTACATACATACATACCTACATACCTACATACCTACATACCTACATACTTACATACCTACATGCCTACATACCTACATACCTACATGCCTACATACCTACATACCTACATGCCTACATACCTACATACCTACATGCCTACATACCTACATACCTAGATACCTACATACCTACATACCTACATACATACATACCTACATACCTACATACCTACATACCTATATACCTACATGCCTACATACCTACATACCTACATACCTACATACCTACATACCTACATACCTACATACCTACATGCCTACATACCTACATACCTACATACCTACATACATACATACCTACATACCTACATACATACATACCTACATACCTACATACCTACATACCTACATACTTACATACCTACATGCCTACATACCTACATACCTACATGCCTACATACCTACATACCTACATGCCTACATACCTACATACCTACATACATACATACCTACATACCTACATACATACTTACCTACATACCTATATACATACCTACATACATACCTACCTACATACCTACATACCTACATACCTACATACCTACATACCTACATACCTACATACCTACATACCTACATACCTACATACCTACATACCTACATACATACATACCTACATACCTACATATATACATACCTACATACCTACATACATACATACCTTCATACCTACATACATACCTACCTACATACCTACATACCTACATACCTACATACCTACATACCTACATACCTACATACCTACATACCTACATACCTACATACCTACATGCCTATATACCTACATACCTACATACCTAGATACCTACATGCCTACATACCTACATACCTACATGCCTACATACCTACATACCTACATGCCTACATACCTACATACCTAGATACCTACATACCTACATACCTACATACATACATACCTACATACCAACATACCTACATACCTATATACCTACATGCCTACATACCTACATACCTACATACCTACATACCTACATACCTACATACCTACATACCTACATGCCTACATACCTACATACCTACATACCTACATACATACATACCTACATACCTACATACATACATACCTACATACCTACATACCTACATACCTACATACTTACATACCTACATGCCTACATACCTACATACCTACATGCCTACATACCTACATACCTACATGCCTACATACCTACATACCTACATACATACATACCTACATACCTACATACATAC
>CAUJBB010000111.1:157500-160000 GCA_963082805.1 Hemicrepidius hirtus | reverse complement strand
ATACCTACATACCTACATACATACATACCTACATACCTACATACATACCTACATACATACCTACCTACATACCTACATACCTACATACCTACATACCTACATGCCTACATACCTACATACCTACATGCCTACATACCTACATACCTACATACCTACATACCTACATACCTACATGCCTACATACCTACATACCTACATACCTACATACCTACATACCTACATACCTACATACATACATACCTACATACCTACATACCTACATACCTACATACCTACATACCTACATACCTACATACCTACATACCTACATACCTACATGCCTACATACCTACATACCTACATTCCTAGATACCTACATACCTACATACATACATACCTACATAAATACATACATACATACATACATACCTACATACCTACATACCTACATACCTACATGCCTACATACCTACATACCTACATGCCTACATACCTACATACCTACATACCTAGATACCTACATACCTACATACCTACATACATACATACCTACATACCTACATACCTATATACCTACATGCCTACATACCTACATACCTACATACCTACATACCTACATACCTACGTGCCTACATACCTACATACCTACATACCTACATACATACATACCTACATACCTACATACATACATACCTACATACCTACATACCTACATACCTACATACTTACATACCTACATGCCTACATACCTACATACCTACATGCCTACATACCTACATACCTACATGCCTACATACCTACATACCTACATGCCTACATACCTACATACCTACATACCTACTTACCTACATACATACATACCTACATACCTACATACATACATACCTACATACCTACATACATACATACCTACATACCTACATACCTACATACCTACATACCTACATACCTACATACCTACATACCTACATACCTACATACCTACATACCTACATACCTACATACCTACATACATACATACATACATACCTACATACCTACATACATACATATCTACATACCTACATACCTACATACATACATACCTACATACCTACATACCTACATGCATACATACCTACATACCTACATACATACATACCTACATACCTACATACCTAAATACCTACATGCCTACATACCTACATACCTACATACCTAGATACCTACATACCTACATACATACATACCTACATACCTACATACATACATACCTAAATACCTACATGCCTACATACCTACATACCTACATACCTAGATACCTACATACCTACATACATACATACCTACATACCTACATACATACATACCTAAATACCTACATGCCTACATACCTACATACCTACATACCTACATACCTACATACCTACATACCTACATACATACATACCTAAATACCTAAATACCTACATGCCTACATACCTACATACCTACATACCTACATACCTACATACCTACAAACCTACATACCTACATACCTACATGCCTACATACCTACATACCTACATACCTAGATACCTACATACCTACATACATACATACCTACATACCTACATACATACATACATACATACCTACATACCTACATACATACATACCTACATACCTACATACATACGTACCTACATACCTACATACCTACATACCTACATACCTACATACCTACATACCTACATACCTACATACCTACATACCTACATACCTACATACCTACATACCTACATACCTACATACCTACATACCTACATACCTACATGCCTACATACCTACATACCTACATGCCTAC
Source organism: Hemicrepidius hirtus (assembly GCA_963082805.1). Classification (NCBI taxonomy): domain Eukaryota; kingdom Metazoa; phylum Arthropoda; class Insecta; order Coleoptera; family Elateridae; genus Hemicrepidius; species Hemicrepidius hirtus. The sequence goes on along the minus strand of CAUJBB010000111.1, from coordinate 158,196 downwards.
ATACCTACATACCTACATGCCTACATACCTACATACCTACATAGCTACATACATACATACCTACATACCTACATACATACATACCTACATACCTACATATCTACATACCTACATACCTACATACTTACATACCTACATGCCTACATACCTACATACCTACATGCCTACATACCTACATACCTACATGCCTACATACCTACATACCTACATGCCTACATACCTACATACCTACATACCTACATACCTACATACCTACATACCAACATGCCTACATACCTACATACCTACATGCCTACATACCTACATACCTACATGCCTACATACCTACATACCTACATACCTACATACATACATACCTACATACCTACATACCTACATACCTACATACCTACATACCTACATACCTACATACCTACATACTTACATACCTACATGCCTACATACCTACATACCTACATGCCTACATACCTACATACCTACATGCCTACATACCTACATACCTACATACCTACATACCTACATACCTGCATACATACATACCTACATACCTACATACATACATACCTACATACCTACATACATACATACCTACATACCTACATACATACCTACATACATACCTACCTACATACCTACATACCTACATACCTACATGCCTACATACCTACATACCTACATACCTACATACCTGCATAC
>CAUJBB010000111.1:105000-152500 GCA_963082805.1 Hemicrepidius hirtus | reverse complement strand
ATACCTACATACCTACATACCTACATACCTACATACTTACATACCTACATGCCTACATACCTACATACCTACATGCCTACATACCTACATACCTACATGCCTACATACCTACATACCTACATGCCTACATACCTACATACCTACATACCTACTTACCTACATACATACATACCTACATACCTACATACATACATACCTACATACCTACATACATACATACCTACATACCTACATACCTACATACCTACATACCTACATACCTACATACCTACATACCTACATACCTACATACCTACATACCTACATACCTACATACCTACATACATACATACATACATACCTACATACCTACATACATACATATCTACATACCTACATACCTACATACATACATACCTACATACCTACATACCTACATGCATACATACCTACATACCTACATACATACATACCTACATACCTACATACCTAAATACCTACATGCCTACATACCTACATACCTACATACCTAGATACCTACATACCTACATACATACATACCTACATACCTACATACATACATACCTAAATACCTACATGCCTACATACCTACATACCTACATACCTAGATACCTACATACCTACATACATACATACCTACATACCTACATACATACATACCTAAATACCTACATGCCTACATACCTACATACCTACATACCTACATACCTACATACCTACATACATACATACCTAAATACCTAAATACCTACATGCCTACATACCTACATACCTACATACCTACACACCTACATACCTACAAACCTACATACCTACATACCTACATGCCTACATACCTACATACCTACATACCTAGATACCTACATACCTACATACATACATACCTACATACCTACATACATACATACATACATACCTACATACCTACATACATACATACCTACATACCTACATACATACGTACCTACATACCTACATACCTACATACCTACATACCTACATACCTACATACCTACATACCTACATACCTACATACCTACATACCTACATACCTACATACCTACATACCTACATACCTACATACCTACATGCCTACATACCTACATACCTACATGCCTACATACCTACATACCTACATGCCTACATACCTACATACCTACATAGCTACATACATACATACCTACATACCTACATACATACATACCTACATACCTACATATCTACATACCTACATACCTACATACTTACATACCTACATGCCTACATACCTACATACCTACATGCCTACATACCTACATACCTACATGCCTACATACCTACATACCTACATGCCTACATACCTACATACCTACATACCTACATACCTACATACCTACATACCAACATGCCTACATACCTACATACCTACATGCCTACATACCTACATACCTACATGCCTACATACCTACATACCTACATACCTACATACATACATACCTACATACCTACATACCTACATACCTACATACCTACATACCTACATACCTACATACCTACATACTTACATACCTACATGCCTACATACCTACATACCTACATGCCTACATACCTACATACCTACATGCCTACATACCTACATACCTACATGCCTACATACCTACATACCTACATACCTACTTACCTACATACATACATACCTACATACCTACATACATACATACCTACATACCTACATACATACATACCTACATACCTACATACATACCTACATACATACCTACCTACATACCTACATACCTACATACCTACATACCTACATGCCTACATACCTACATACCTACATGCCTACATACCTACATACCTACATACCTACATGCCTACATACCTACATACCTACATGCCTACATACCTACATACCTACATACCTACATACCTACATACATACATACCTACATACCTACATACATACATACCTACATACCTACATACCTACATACATACATACCTACATACCTACATACCTACATGCATACATACCTACATACCTACATACATACATACCTACATACCTACATACCTAAATACCTACATACCTACATACCTACATACCTACATACCTAGATACCTACATACCTACATACATACATACCTACATACCTACATACCTACATGCCTACATACCTACATACCTACATCCCTACATACCTACATACCTACATACCTAGATACCTACATACCTACGTACCTACATCCATACATACCTACATACCTACATACCTACATACCTACATACCTACATACCTACATGCCTACATACCTACATACCTACATACCTACATACCTACATACCTACATACCTACATGCCTACATACCTACATACCTACATACCTACATACCTACATACCTACATACCTACATACCTACATGCCTACATACCTACATACCTACATACCTACATACCTACATACCTACATACCTATATACATACATACCTACATATCTACATACATACATACCTACATACCTACATACCTACATACCTACATACCTACATACCTACATACCTACATACCTACATACCTACATACCTACATACCTACATACCTACATACCTACATACCTACATACCTACATACCTACATACCTACATACCTACATACCTACATACCTACATACCTACATACCTACATACCTACATACCTATATACATACATACCTACATGTCTACATACATACATACCTACATACCTACATACCTACATACCTACATACCTACATACCTACATACCTACATACCTACATACCTACATACCTACATACATACATACCTACATATCTACATACATACATACCTACATACCTACATACCTACATACATACTTACCTACATACATACATACCTACATACCTACATACCTACATACCTACATACCTAAATACCTACATACCTACATACATACATACCTACATACCTACATACATACTTACCTACATACATACATACCTACATACCTACATACATACTTACCTACATACATACATACCTACATACCTACATACCTACATACCTACATACCTAAATACCTACATACCTACATACATACATACCTACATACCTACATACCTACATACCTACATACATACTTACCTACATACATACATACCTACATACATACATACCTACATACCTACATACATACATACCTACATACCTACATACATACCTACATACATACCTACATACATACCTACCTACATACCTACATACCTACATACCTACATACCTACATGCCTACATACCTACATACCTACATGCCTACATACCTACATACCTACATACCTACATGCCTACATACCTACATACCTACATGCCTACATACCTACATACCTACATACCTACATACCTACATACCTACATACCTACATACCTACATACCTACATACCTACATACCTACATACCTACATACATACATACATACATACCTACATACCTACATACATACATACCTACATACCTACATACCTACATACATATATACCTACATACCTACATACCTACATGCATACATACCTACATACCTACATACATACATACCTACATACCTACATACCTAAATACCTACATGCCTACATACCTACATACCTACATACCTAGATACCTACATACCTACATACATACATACCTACATACCTACATACATACATACATACATACCTACATACCTACATACCTACATACCTACATGCCTACATACCTACATACCTACATGCCTACATACCTACATACCTACATACCTAGATACCTACATACCTACGTACCTACATACATACATACCTACATACCTACATACCTACATACCTACATACCTACATGCCTACATACCTACATACCTACATACCTACATACCTATATACCTACATACCTACATGCCTACATACCTACATACCTACATACCTACATACCTACAAACCTACATACCTACATACCTACATGCCTACATACCTACATACCTACATACCTAGATACCTACATACCTACATACATACATACCTACATACCTACATACATACATACATACATACCTACATACCTACATACATACATACCTACATACCTACATACATACATACCTACATACCTACATACCTACATACCTACATACCTACATACCTACATACCTACATACCTACATACCTACATACCTACATACCTACATACCTACATACCTACATACCTACATACCTACATACCTACATACCTACATACCTACATACCTACATGCCTACATACCTACATACCTACATGCCTACATACCTACATACCTACATGCCTACATACCTACATACCTACATACCTACATACATACATACCTACATACCTACATACATACATACCTACATACCTACATACCTACATACATACATACCTACATACCTACATATCTACATGCATACATACCTACATACCTACATACATACATACCTACATACCTACATACCTAAATACCTACATGCCTACATACCTACATACCTACATACCTAGATACCTACATACCTACATACATACATACATACATACCTACATACCTACATACCTACATACCTACATGCCTACATACCTACATACCTACATGCCTACATACCTACATACCTACATACCTAGATACCTACATACCTACGTACCTACATACATACATACCTACATACTTACATACCTACATACCTACATACCTACATGCCTACATACCTACATACCTACATACCTACATACCTACATACCTACATACCTACATGCCTACATACCTACATACCTACATACCTACATACCTACATACCTACATACCTACATACCTACATACCTACATGCCTACATACCTACATACCTACATACCTACATACCTACATACCTACATACCTACATACCTACATACCTACATACATACATACCTACATATCTACATACATACATACCTACATACCTACATACCTACATACCTACATACCTACATACCTACATACCTACATACCTACATACCTACATACCTACATACATACATACCTACATATCTACATACATACATACCTACATACCTACATACCTACATACATACTTACCTACATACATACATACCTACATACCTACATACCTACATACCTAAATACCTACATACCTACATACATACATACCTACATATCTACATACCTACATACATACTTACCTACATACATACATACCTACATACCTACATACATACATACCTACATACCTACATACCTACATACCTACATACCTACATACCTACATACCTACATACCTACATACCTACATGCCTACATACCTACATACCTACATGCCTACATACCTACATACCTACATACCTACATGCCTACATACCTACATACCTACATGCCTACATACCTACATACCTACATACCTACATACCTACATACCTACATACCTACATACCTACATACCTACATACCTACATACCTACATACCTACATACCTACATACATACATACATACATACCTACATACCTACATACATACATACCTATATACCTACATACCTACATACCTACATACATACATACCTACATACCTACATACCTACATGCATACATACCTACATACCTACATACATACATACCTACATACCTACATACCTAACTACCTACATGCCTACATACCTACATACCTACATACCTAGATACCTACATACCTACATACATACATACCTACATACCTACATACATACATACATACATACCTACATACCTACATACCTACATACCTACATGCCTACATACCTACATACCTACATGCCTACATACCTACATACCTACATACCTAGATACCTACATACCTACGTACCTACATACATACATACCTACATACCTACATACCTACATACCTACATACCTACATACCTACATACCTACATGCCTACATACCTACATACCTACATACCTACATACCTATATACCTACATACCTACATGCCTACATACCTACATACCTACATACCTACATACCTACATACATACCTACATACATACCTACATACATACCTACCTACATACCTACATACCTACATACCTACATACCTACATGCCTACATACCTACATACCTACATGCCTACATACCTACATACCTACATACCTACATGCCTACATACCTACATACCTACATGCCTACATACCTACATACCTACATACCTACATACCTACATACCTACATACCTACATACCTACATACCTACATACCTACATACCTACATACCTACATACATACATACATACATACCTACATACCTACATACATACATACCTACATACCTACATACCTACATACATATATACCTACATACCTACATACCTACATGCATACATACCTACATACCTACATACATACATACCTACATACCTACATACCTAAATACCTACATGCCTACATACCTACATACCTACATACCTAGATACCTACATACCTACATACATACATACCTACATACCTACATACATACATACATACATACCTACATACCTACATACCTACATACCTACATGCCTACATACCTACATACCTACATGCCTACATACCTACATACCTACATACCTAGATACCTACATACCTACGTACCTACATACATACATACCTACATACCTACATACCTACATACCTACATACCTACATGCCTACATACCTACATACCTACATACCTACATACCTATATACCTACATACCTACATGCCTACATACCTACATACCTACATACCTACATACCTACAAACCTACATACCTACATACCTACATGCCTACATACCTACATACCTACATACCTAGATACCTACATACCTACATACATACATACCTACATACCTACATACATACATACATACATACCTACATACCTACATACATACATACCTACATACCTACATACATACATACCTACATACCTACATACCTACATACCTACATACCTACATACCTACATACCTACATACCTACATACCTACATACCTACATACCTACATACCTACATACCTACATACCTACATACCTACATACCTACATACCTACATACCTACATACCTACATGCCTACATACCTACATACCTACATGCCTACATACCTACATACCTACATGCCTACATACCTACATACCTACATACCTACATACATACATACCTACATACCTACATACATACATACCTACATACCTACATACCTACATACATACATACCTACATACCTACATATCTACATGCATACATACCTACATACCTACATACATACATACCTACATACCTACATACCTAAATACCTACATGCCTACATACCTACATACCTACATACCTAGATACCTACATACCTACATACATACATACATACATACCTACATACCTACATACCTACATACCTACATGCCTACATACCTACATACCTACATGCCTACATACCTACATACCTACATACCTAGATACCTACATACCTACGTACCTACATACATACATACCTACATACTTACATACCTACATACCTACATACCTACATGCCTACATACCTACATACCTACATACCTACATACCTACATACCTACATACCTACATGCCTACATACCTACATACCTACATACCTACATACCTACATACCTACATACCTACATACCTACATACCTACATGCCTACATACCTACATACCTACATACCTACATACCTACATACCTACATACCTACATACCTACATACCTACATACATACATACCTACATATCTACATACATACATACCTACATACCTACATACCTACATACCTACATACCTACATACCTACATACCTACATACCTACATACCTACATACATACATACCTACATATCTACATACATACATACCTACATACCTACATACCTACATACATACTTACCTACATACATACATACCTACATACCTACATACCTACATACCTAAATACCTACATACCTACATACATACATACCTACATATCTACATACCTACATACATACTTACCTACATACATACATACCTACATACCTACATACATACATACCTACATACCTACATACCTACATACCTACATACCTACATACCTACATACCTACATACCTACATACCTACATGCCTACATACCTACATACCTACATGCCTACATACCTACATACCTACATACCTACATGCCTACATACCTACATACCTACATGCCTACATACCTACATACCTACATACCTACATACCTACATACCTACATACCTACATACCTACATACCTACATACCTACATACCTACATACCTACATACCTACATACATACATACATACATACCTACATACCTACATACATACATACCTATATACCTACATACCTACATACCTACATACATACATACCTACATACCTACATACCTACATGCATACATACCTACATACCTACATACATACATACCTACATACCTACATACCTAACTACCTACATGCCTACATACCTACATACCTACATACCTAGATACCTACATACCTACATACATACATACCTACATACCTACATACATACATACATACATACCTACATACCTACATACCTACATACCTACATGCCTACATACCTACATACCTACATGCCTACATACCTACATACCTACATACCTAGATACCTACATACCTACGTACCTACATACATACATACCTACATACCTACATACCTACATACCTACATACCTACATACCTACATACCTACATGCCTACATACCTACATACCTACATACCTACATACCTATATACCTACATACCTACATGCCTACATACCTACATACCTACATACCTACATACCTACAAACCTACATACCTACATACCTACATGCCTACATACCTACATACCTACATACCTAGATACCTACATACCTACATACATACATACCTACATACCTACATACATACATACATACATACCTACATACCTACATACATACATACCTACATACATACATACCTACATACCTACATACCTACATACCTACATACCTACATACCTACATACCTACATACCTACATACCTACATACCTACATACCTACATACCTACATACCTACATACCTACATACCTACATACCTACATACCTACATACCTACATACCTACATGCCTACATACCTACATACCTACATGCCTACATACCTACATACCTACATGCCTACATACCTACATACCTACATACCTACATACCTACATACCTACATACCTACATACCTACATGCCTACATACCTACATACCTACATGCCTACATACCTACATACCTACATACCTACTTACCTACATACATACATACCTACATACCTACATACATACATACCTACATACCTACATACATACATACCTACATACCTACATACATACCTACATACATACCTACCTACATTCCTACATACCTACATACCTACATACCTACATGCCTACATACCTACATACCTACATGCCTACATACCTACATACCTACATACCTACATGCCTACATACCTACATACCTACATGCCTACATACCTACATACCTACATACCTACATACCTACATACCTACATAAATACATACCTACATACCTACATACCTACATACCTACATACCTACATTCCTACATACATACATACATACATACATACATACATACCTACATACCTACACACATACATACCTACATACCTACATACCTACATACCTACATACATACATACCTACATACCTACATACCTACATGCCTACATACCTACATACCTACATACCTAGATACCTACATACCTACGTACCTACATACATACATACCTACATACCTACATACCTACATACCTACATACCTACATACCTACATGCCTACATACCTACATACCTACATACCTACATACCTACATACCTACATACCTACATACCTACATGCCTACATACCTACATACCTACATACCTACATACCTACATACCTACATACCTACATACCTACATACATACATACCTACATATCTACATACATACATACCTACATACCTACATACCTACATACATACTTACCTACATACATACATACCTACATACCTACATACCTACATACCTACATACCTAAATACCTACATACCTACATACATACATACCTACATACCTACATACCTACATACATACTTACCTACATACATACATACCTACATACCTACATACCTACATACCTACATACCTACATACCTAAATACCTACATACCTACATGCCTACATACCTACATACCTACATACCTACATACCTACATACCTACATACCTACATACCTACATACCTACATGCCTACATACCTACATACCTACATACCTAGATACCTACATACCTACATACATACATACCTACATACCTACATACATACATACATACATACCTACATACCTACATACATACATACATACCTACATACCTACATACATACATACCTACATACCTACATACCTACATACCTACATACCTACATACCTACATACCTACATACCTACATACCTACATACCTACATACCTACATACCTACATACCTACATACCTACATACCTACATACCTACATACCTACATACCTACATACCTACATACCTACATACCTACATACCTACATACCTACATACCTACATACCTACATACCTACATACCTACATACCTACATACCTACATGCCTACATACCTACATACCTACATACCTAGATACCTACATACCTACATACATACATACCTACATACCTACATACATACATACATACATACCTACATACCTACATACATACATACCTACATACCTACATACATACATACCTACATACCTACATACCTACATACCTACATACCTACATACCTACATACCTACATACATACATACCTACATACCTACATACCTAAATACCTACATACCTACATACCTACATACCTACATACCTACATACCTACATACCTACATGCCTACATACCTACATACCTACATGCCTACATACCTACATACCTACATACCTACATACCTACATACCTACATACATACATACCTACATACCTACATACATACATACCTACATACCTACATACATACATACCTACATACATACCTACCTACATACTTACATACCTACATACCTACATACCTACATGCCTACATACCTACATACCTACATGCCTACATACCTACATACCTACATGCCTACATACCTACATACCTACATGCCTACATACCTACATACCTACATACCTACATACCTACATACCTACATACCTACATACCTAAATACCTACATACCTACATACCTACATACCTACGTACCTACATGCCTACATACCTACATACCTACATACGTACATACCTACATACCTACATACCTAAATACCTACATACCTACATACCTACATACCTACGTACCTACATGCCTACATACCTACATACCTACATACGTACATACCTACATACCTAGATACCTACATACCTTCATACCTACATACATACCTACCTACATACCTACATACCTACATACCTACATACCTACATACCTACATACCTACATACCTACATGCATATATACCTACATACCTACATACCTAGATACCTACATACCTACATACATACATACCTACATACCTACATACATACATACATACATACCTACATACCTACATACATACATACCTACATACCTACATACATACATACCTACATACCTACATACCTACATACATACATACCTACATACCTACATACATACATACCTACATACCTACATACCTACATACCTACATACCTACATACCTACATACATACATACCTACATACCTACATATATACATACCTACATACCTACATACATACATACCTTCATACCTACATACATACCTACCTACATACCTACATACCTACATACCTACATACCTACATACCTACATACCTACATACCTACATACCTACATACCTATATACCTACATACCTACATACCTACATACCTTCATATACCTACATACCTACATGCCTACATACCTACACACCTACATGCCTACATACCTACATACCTACATGCCTACATACCTACATACCTACATGCCTACATACCTACATACCTACATACCTACATACATACATACCTACATACCTACATATATACATACCTACATACCTACATACATACATACCTTCATACCTACATACATACCTACCTACATACCTACATACCTACATACCTACATACCTACATACCTACATACCTACATGCCTATATACCTACATACTTACATACCTAGATACCTACATACCTTCATACCTACATACATACCTACCTACATACCTACATACCTACATACCTACATACCTACATACCTACATACCTACATGCATATATACCTACATACCTACATACCTACATACCTAGATACCTACATACCTACATACATACATACCTACATACCTACATACATACATACATACTTACCTACATACCTACATACATACATACCTACATACCTACATACATACATACCTACATACCTACATACCTACATACATACATACCTACATACCTACATACATACATACCTACATACCTACATACCTACATACCTACATACCTACATACCTACATACCTACATACCTACATACCTACATACCTACATACCTACATACCTACATACCTACATACCTACATACCTACATACCTACATACCTACATACCTACATACCTACATACCTACATACCTACATACCTACATACCTACATACCTACATACCTATATACCTACATACCTACATACCTACATACCTACATACCTACGTACCTACATGCCTACATACCTACATACCTACATACCTACATACCTACATACCTACATACCTACATACATACATACCTACATACCTACATGCCAACATACCTACATACCTACATACCTACATACCTACATACCTACATACCTACATACCTACATACCTACATACCTACATACCTACATACCTACATACCTACATACGTACATACCTACATACCTATATACCTACATACCTACATACCTACATACCTACATACCTACATGCCTACATACCTACATACCTACATACCTAGATACCTACATACCTACATACATACATACCTACATACCTACATACATACATACATACATACCTACATACCTACATACATACATACCTACATACCTACATACATACATACCTACATACCTACATACCTACATACCTACATACCTACATACCTACATACCTACATACATACATACCTACATACCTACATACCTAAATACCTACATACCTACATACCTACATACCTACATACCTACATACCTACATACCTACATACCTACATACCTACATACCTACATACCTACATACCTACATGCCTACATACCTACATACCTACATGCCTACATGCCTACATACCTACATACCTACATGCCTACATACCTACATACCTACATACCTACATACCTACATACCTACATACCTACATACCTACATACCTACATACCTACATACCTACATACCTACATACATACATACCTACATACCTACATACCTACATACATACTTACCTACATACATACATACCTACATACATACATACCTACATACCTACATACATACATACCTACATACCTACATACATACCTACATACATACCTACCTACATACCTACATACCTACATACCTACATGCCTACATACCTACATACCTACATGCCTACATACCTACATACCTACATACCTACATGCCTACATACCTACATACCTACATGCCTACATACCTACATACCTACATACCTACATACCTACATACCTACATACCTACATACCTACATACCTACATACCTACACACCTACATACCTACATACATACATACATACATACCTACATACCTACATACATACATACCTACATACCTACATACCTACATACCTACATACATACATACCTACATACCTACATACCTACATGCATACATACCTACATACCTACATACATACATACCTACATACCTACATACCTAACTACCTACATGCCTACATACCTACATACCTACATACCTAGATACCTACATACCTACATACATACATACCTACATACCTACATACATACATACATACATACCTACATACCTACATACCTACATACCTACATGCCTACATACCTACATACCTACATGCCTACATACCTACATACCTACATACCTAGATACCTACATACCTACGTACCTACATACATACATACCTACATACCTACATACCTACATACCTACATACCTACATACCTACATGCCTACATACCTACATACCTACATACCTACATACCTATATACCTACATACCTACATGCCTACATACCTACATACCTACATACCTACATACCTACAAACCTACATACCTACATACCTACATGCCTACATACCTACATACCTACATACCTAGATACCTACATACCTACATACATACATACCTACATACCTACATACATACATACATACATACCTACATACCTACATACATACATACCTACATACATACATACCTACATACCTACATACCTACATACCTACATACCTACATACCTACATACCTACATACCTACATACCTACATACCTACATACCTACATACATACATACCTACATACATACATACCTACATACCTACATACCTACATACATACATACCTACATACCTACATACATACATACCTACATACCTACATACATACATACCTACATACCTACATACCTACATACCTACATACCTACATACCTACATACCTACATACATACATACCTACATACCTACATACCTAAATACCTACATACCTACATACCTACATACCTACATACCTACATACCTACATACCTACATGCCTACATACCTACATACCTATATGCCTACATACCTACATACCTACATACCTACATACCTACATACCTACATACATACATACCTACATACCTACATACATACATACCTACATACCTACCTACATACATACCTACCTACATACCTACATACCTACATACCTACATTCCTACATGCCTACATACCTACATACCTACATGCCTACATACCTACATACCTACATGCCTACATACCTACATACCTACATGCCTACATACCTACATACCTACATACCTACATACCTACATACCTACATACCTACATACCTACATACCTAAATACCTACATACCTACATACCTACATACCTACGTACCTACATGCCTACATACCTACATACCTACATACGTACATACCTACATACCTACATACCTAAATACCTACATACCTACATACCTACATACCTACGTACCTACATGCCTACATACCTACATACCTACATACGTACATACCTACATACCTAGATACCTACATACCTTCATACCTACATACATACCTACCTACATACCTACATACCTACATACCTACATACCTACATACCTACATACCTACATACCTACATACCTACATACCTACATGCATATATACCTACATACCTACATACCTAGATACCTACATACCTACATACATACATACCTACATACCTACATACATACATACATACATACCTACATACCTACATACATACATACCTACATACCTACATACATACATACCTACATACCTACATACCTACATACATACATACCTACATACCTACATACATACATACCTACATACCTACATACCTACATACCTACATACCTACATACCTACATACCTACATACATACATACCTACATACCTACATATATACATACCTACATACCTACTTACATACATACCTTCATACCTACATACATACCTACCTACATACCTACATACCTACATACCTACATACCTACATACCTACATACCTACATACCTACATACCTACATACCTACATACCTATATACCTACATACCTACATACCTACATACCTTCATATACCTACATACCTACATGCCTACATACCTACACACCTACATGCCTACATACCTACATACCTACATGCCTACATACCTACATACCTACATGCCTACATACCTACATACCTACATACCTACATACATACATACCTACATACCTACATATATACATACCTACATACCTACATACATACATACCTTCATACCTACATACATACCTACCTACATACCTACATACCTACATACCTACATACCTACATACCTACATACCTACATACCTACATGCCTATATACCTACATACTTACATACCTAGATACCTACATACCTTCATACCTACATACATACCTACCTACATACCTACATACCTACATACCTACATACCTACATACCTACATACCTACATACCTACATACCTACATGCATATATACCTACATACCTACATACATACATACATACATACATACCTACATACCTACATACATACATACCTACATACCTACATACATACATACCTACATACCTACATACCTACATACATACATACCTACATACCTACATACATACATACCTACATACCTACATACCTACATACCTACATACCTACATACCTACATACCTACATACCTACATACCTACATACCTACATACCTACATACCTACATACCTACATACCTACATACCTACATACCTACATACCTACATACCTACATACCTACATACCTACATACCTACATACCTACATACCTACATACCTACATACCTACATACCTATATACCTACATACCTACATACCTACATACCTACATACCTACGTACCTACATGCCTACATACCTACATACCTACATACCTACATACCTACATACCTACATACCTACATACATACATACCTACATACCTACATGCCAACATACCTACATACCTACATACCTACATACCTACATACCTACATACCTACATACCTACATACCTACATACCTACATACCTACATACCTACATACCTACATACCTACATACCTACATACCTACATACCTACATACCTACATACGTACATACCTACATACCTATATACCTACATACCTACATACCTACATACCTACATACCTACATGCCTACATACCTACATACCTACATACCTAGATACCTACATACCTACATACATACATACCTACATACCTACATACATACATACATACATACCTACATACCTACATACATACATACCTACATACCTACATACATACATACCTACATACCTACATACCTACATACCTACATACCTACATACCTACATACCTACATACATACATACCTACATACCTACATACCTACATACCTACATACCTACATACCTACATACCTACATACCTACATACCTACATACCTACATACCTACATACCTACATACCTACATACCTACATACCTACATACCTACATACCTACATACCTACATACCTACATACCTACATACATACATACCTACATACCTACATACCTACATACCTACATACCTACATGCCTACTTACCTACATACCTACATACCTACATACCTACATACCTACATACCTACATACCTACATACCTACATACCTACATACCTACATACCTACATGCCTACATACCTACATACCTACATACCTACATACCTACATACCTACATACCTACATACCTACATACCTACATACATACATACCTACATACACATACCTACATACCTACATACCTACATACCTACATACCTACATACCTACATACCTACATACCTACATACCTACATACCTACATACCTACATGCCTACATACCTACATACCTACATACCTAGATACCTACATACCTACATACATACATACCTACATACCTACATACATACATACATACATACCTACATACCTACATACCTACATACCTACATGCCTACATACCTACATACCTACATGCCTACATGCCTACATACCTACATACCTACATACCTAGATACCTACATACCTACATACCTACATACATACATACCTACATACCTACATACCTACATACCTATATACCTACATGCCTACATACCTACATACCTACATACCTACATACCTACATACCTACATGCCTACATACCTACATACCTACATACCTACATACATACATACCTACATACCTACATACATACATACCTACATACCTACATACCTACATACCTACATACATACATACCTACATACCTACATACCTACATACCTACATACTTACATACCTACATACCTACATACCTACATACCTATATACCTACATGCCTACATACCTACATACCTACATACCTACATACCTACATACCTACATACCTACATACCTACATACCTACATACCTACATACATACATACTTACATACCTACATACATACATACCTACATACCTACATACCTACATACCTACATACTTACATAGCTACATGCCTACATACCTACATACCTACATGCCTACATACCTACATACCTACATACCTACATGCCTACATACCTACATACCTGCATGCCTACATACCTACATACCTACATACCTACATACCTACATACCTACATACCTACATACATTCATACCTACTTACCTACATACATACATACCTACATACCTACAAATATACATACCTACATACATACATACCTACATACCTACATACCTACATACCTACATACCTACATACCTACATGCCTACTTACCTACATACCTACATACCTACATACCTACATACCTACATACCTACATACCTACATACCTACATGCCTACATACCTACATACCTACATACCTAGATACGTACATACCTACATACATACTAACCTACATACCTACATACATACATACATACATACATACATACCTACATACCTACATACATACATACATACCTACATACCTACATACCTACATACATACATACCTACATACCTACATACATACATACCTACATACCTACATACCTAAATACCTACATACCTACATACCTACATACCTACATACCTACATACCTACATACCTACATACCTACATACCTACATACCTACATACCTACATACCTACATACCTACATACCTACATACCTACGTACCTACATGCCTACATACCTACATACCTACATACCTACATACCTACATACCTACATACCTACATACCTACATACCTACATACCTACATACCTACATACCTACATACCTACATACCTACATACCTACATACCTACATACCTACATACCTACATACCTACATACCTACATACCTACATACCTACATACATACATACCTACATACCTACATACATACATACGTACATACCTACATACCTACATACCTACATACCTACATACCTACATACCCACATACCCACATACCTACATACCTACATACCTACATACCTACATACCTACATACCTACATACCTACATACCTACATACCTACATACCTACATACCTACATACCTACATACCTACATGCCTACATACCTACATACCTACATACCTACATACCTACATACATACATACCTACATACCTACATACATACATACCTACATACCTACATACATACATACCTACATACCTACATACATACCTACATACATACCTACCTACATACCTACATACCTACATACCTACATACCTACATGCCTACATACCTACATACCTACATGCCTACATACCTACATACCTACATACCTACATGCCTACATACCTACATACCTACATGCCTACATACCTACATACCTACATACCTACATACCTACATACCTACATACCTACATACCTACATACCTACATACCTACATACCTACATACCTACATACCTACATACCTACATACCTACATACCTACATACATACATACATACATACCTACATACCTACATACATACATACCTACATACCTACATACCTACATACATACATACCTACATACCTACATACCTACATGCATACATACCTACATACCTACATACATACATACCTACATACCTACATACCTAAATACCTACATACCTACATACCTACATACCTACATACCTAAATACCTACATACCTACATACCTACATACCTACATACCTACATACCTACATACCTACATACCTACATACCTACATACATACATACCTACATACCTACATACATACATACGTACATACCTACAAACCTACATACCTACATACCTACATACCTACATACCTACATACCTACATACCTACATACCTACATACCTACATACCTACATACCTACATACCTACATACCTACATACCTACATACCTACATACCTACATACCTACATACCTACATACCTACATACCTACATACCTACATACCTACATGCCTACATACCTACATACCTACATACCTACATACCTACATACATACATACCTACATACCTACATACATACATACCTACATACCTACATACATACCTACATACATACCTACCTACATACCTACATACCTACATACCTACATGCCTACATACCTACATACCTACATGCCTACATACCTACATACCTACATACCTACATGCCTACATACCTACATACCTACATGCCTACATACCTACATACCTACATACCTACATACCTACATACCTACATACCTACATACCTACATACCTACATACCTACACACCTACATACCTACATACATACATACATACATACCTACATACCTACATACATACATACCTACATACCTACATACCTACATACCTACATACATACATACCTACATACCTACATACCTACATGCATACATACCTACATACCTACATACATACATACCTACATACCTACATACCTAACTACCTACATGCCTACATACCTACATACCTACATACCTAGATACCTACATACCTACATACATACATACCTACATACCTACATACATACATACATACATACCTACATACCTACATACCTACATACCTACATGCCTACATACCTACATACCTACATGCCTACATACCTACATACCTACATACCTAGATACCTACATACCTACGTACCTACATACATACATACCTACATACCTACATACCTACATACCTACATACCTACATACCTACATGCCTACATACCTACATACCTACATACCTACATACCTATATACCTACATACCTACATGCCTACATACCTACATACCTACATACCTACATACCTACAAACCTACATACCTACATACCTACATGCCTACATACCTACATACCTACATACCTAGATACCTACATACCTACATACATACATACCTACATACCTACATACATACATACATACATACCTACATACCTACATACATACATACCTACATACATACATACCTACATACCTACATACCTACATACCTACATACCTACATACCTACATACCTACATACCTACATACCTACATACCTACATACCTACATACCTACATACATACATACCTACATACATACATAACTACATACCTACATACCTACATACATACATACCTACATACCTACATACATACATACCTACATACCTACATACATACATACCTACATACCTACATACCTACATACCTACATACCTACATACCTACATACCTACATACATACATACCTACATACCTACATACCTAAATACCTACATACCTACATACCTACATACCTACATACCTACATACCTACATACCTACATGCCTACATACCTACATACCTATATGCCTACATACCTACATACCTACATACCTACATACCTACATACCTACATACATACATACCTACATACCTACATACATACATACCTACATACCTACCTACATACATACCTACCTACATACCTACATACCTACATACCTACATACCTACATGCCTACATACCTACATACCTACATGCCTACATACCTACATACCTACATGCCTACATACCTACATACCTACATGCCTACATACCTACATACCTACATACCTACATACCTACATACCTACATACCTACATACCTACATACCTAAATACCTACATACCTACATACCTACATACCTACGTACCTACATGCCTACATACCTACATACCTACATACGTACATACCTACATACCTACATACCTAAATACCTACATACCTACATACCTACATACCTACGTACCTACATGCCTACATACCTACATACCTACATACGTACATACCTACATACATAGATACCTACATACCTTCATACCTACATACATACCTACCTACATACCTACATACCTACATACCTACATACCTACATACCTACATACCTACATACCTACATACCTACATGCATATATACCTACATACCTACATACCTAGATACCTACATACCTACATACATACATACCTACATACCTACATACATACATACATACATACCTACATACCTACATACATACATACCTACATACCTACATACATACATACCTACATACCTACATACCTACATACATACATACCTACATACCTACATACATACATACCTACATACCTACATACCTACATACCTACATACCTACATACCTACATACCTACATACATACATACCTACATACCTACATATATACATACCTACATACCTACTTACATACATACCTTCATACCTACATACATACCTACCTACATACCTACATACCTACATACCTACATACCTACATACCTACATACCTACATACCTACATACCTACATACCTACATACCTATATACCTACATACCTACATACCTACATACCTTCATATACCTACATACCTACATGCCTACATACCTACACACCTACATGCCTACATACCTACATACCTACATGCCTACATACCTACATACCTACATGCCTACATACCTACATACCTACATACCTACATACATACATACCTACATACCTACATATATACATACCTACATACCTACATACATACATACCTTCATACCTACATACATACCTACCTACATACCTACATACCTACATACCTACATACCTACATACCTACATACCTACATACCTACATGCCTATATACCTACATACTTACATACCTAGATACCTACATACCTTCATACCTACATACATACCTACCTACATACCTACATACCTACATACCTACATACCTACATACCTACATACCTACATACCTACATACCTACATGCATATATACCTACATACCTACATACCTAGATACCTACATACCTACATACATACATACCTACATACCTACATACATACATACATACATACATACCTACATACCTACATACATACATACCTACATACCTACATACATACATACCTACATACCTACATACCTACATACATACATACCTACATACCTACATACATACATACCTACATACCTACATACCTACATACCTACATACCTACATACCTACATACCTACATACCTACATACCTACATACCTACATACCTACATACCTACATACCTACATACCTACATACCTACATACCTACATACCTACATACCTACATACCTACATACCTACATACCTACATACCTACATACCTACATACCTACATACCTACATACCTACATACCTATATACCTACATACCTACATACCTACATACCTACATACCTACGTACCTACATGCCTACATACCTACATACCTACATACCTACATACCTACATACCTACATACCTACATACATACATACCTACATACCTACATGCCAACATACCTACATACCTACATACCTACATACCTACATACCTACATACCTACATACCTACATACCTACATACCTACATACCTACATACCTACATACCTACATACCTACATACCTACATACCTACATACCTACATACGTACATACCTACATACCTATATACCTACATACCTACATACCTACATACCTACATACCTACATGCCTACATACCTACATACCTACATACCTAGATACCTACATACCTACATACATACATACCTACATACCTACATACATACATACATACATACCTACATACCTACATACATACATACCTACATACCTACATACATACATACCTACATACCTACATACCTACATACCTACATACCTACATACCTACATACCTACATACATACATACCTACATACCTACATACCTACATACCTACATACCTACATACCTACATACCTACATACCTACATACCTACATACCTACATACCTACATACCTACATACCTACATACCTACATACCTACATACCTACATACCTACATACCTACATACCTACATACATACATACCTACATACCTACATACCTACATACCTACATACCTACATGCCTACTTACCTACATACCTACATACCTACATACCTACATACCTACATACCTACATACCTACATACCTACATACCTACATACCTACATACCTACATACCTACATACCTACATACCTACATGCCTACATACCTACATACCTACATACCTACATACCTACATACCTACATACCTACATACCTACATACCTACATACATACATACCTACATACCTACATACCTACATACCTACATACCTACATACCTACATACCTACATACCTACATACATACATACATACATACCTACATACCTACATACATACATACCTACATACCTACATACCTACATACATACATACCTACATACCTACATACCTACATGCATACATACCTACATACCTACATACATACATACCTACATACCTACATACCTAAATACCTACATACCTACATACCTACATACCTACATACCTAAATACCTACATACCTACATACCTACATACCTACATACCTACATACCTACATACCTACATACCTACATACCTACATACATACATACCTACATACCTACATACATACATACGTACATACCTACAAACCTACATACCTACATACCTACATACCTACATACCTACATACCTACATACCTACATACCTACATACCTACATACCTACATACCTACATACCTACATACCTACATACCTACATACCTACATACCTACATACCTACATACCTACATACCTACATACCTACATACCTACATACCTACATGCCTACATACCTACATACCTACATACCTACATACCTACATACATACATACCTACATACCTACATACATACATACCTACATACCTACATACATACCTACATACATACCTACCTACATACCTACATACCTACATACCTACATGCCTACATACCTACATACCTACATGCCTACATACCTACATACCTACATACCTACATGCCTACATACCTACATACCTACATGCCTACATACCTACATACCTACATACCTACATACCTACATACCTACATACCTACATACCTACATACCTACATACCTACACACCTACATACCTACATACATACATACATACATACCTACATACCTACATACATACATACCTACATACCTACATACCTACATACCTACATACATACATACCTACATACCTACATACCTACATGCATACATACCTACATACCTACATACATACATACCTACATACCTACATACCTAACTACCTACATGCCTACATACCTACATACCTACATACCTAGATACCTACATACCTACATACATACATACCTACATACCTACATACATACATACATACATACCTACATACCTACATACCTACATACCTACATGCCTACATACCTACATACCTACATGCCTACATACCTACATACCTACATACCTAGATACCTACATACCTACGTACCTACATACATACATACCTACATACCTACATACCTACATACCTACATACCTACATACCTACATGCCTACATACCTACATACCTACATACCTACATACCTATATACCTACATACCTACATGCCTACATACCTACATACCTACATACCTACATACCTACAAACCTACATACCTACATACCTAGATACCTACATACCTACATACATACATACCTACATACCTACATACATACATACATACATACCTACATACCTACATACATACATACCTACATACATACATACCTACATACCTACATACCTACATACCTACATACCTACATACCTACATACCTACATACCTACATACCTACATACCTACATACCTACATACCTACATACATACATACCTACATACATACATAACTACATACCTACATACCTACATACATACATACCTACATACCTACATACATACATACCTACATACCTACATACATACATACCTACATACCTACATACCTACATACCTACATACCTACATACCTACATACCTACATACATACATACCTACATACCTACATACCTAAATACCTACATACCTACATACCTACATACCTACATACCTACATACCTACATACCTACATGCCTACATACCTACATACCTATATGCCTACATACCTACATACCTACATACCTACATACCTACATACCTACATACATACATACCTACATACCTACATACATACATACCTACATACCTACCTACATACATACCTACCTACATACCTACATACCTACATACCTACATACCTACATGCCTACATACCTACATACCTACATGCCTACATACCTACATACCTACATGCCTACATACCTACATACCTACATGCCTACATACCTACATACCTACATACCTACATACCTACATACCTACATACCTACATACCTACATACCTAAATACCTACATACCTACATACCTACATACCTACGTACCTACATGCCTACATACCTACATACCTACATACGTACATACCTACATACCTACATACCTAAATACCTACATACCTACATACCTACATACCTACGTACCTACATGCCTACATACCTACATACCTACATACGTACATACCTACATACATAGATACCTACATACCTTCATACCTACATACATACCTACCTACATACCTACATACCTACATACCTACATACCTACATACCTACATACCTACATACCTACATACCTACATGCATATATACCTACATACCTACATACCTAGATACCTACATACCTACATACATACATACCTACATACCTACATACATACATACATACATACCTACATACCTACATACATACATACCTACATACCTACATACATACATACCTACATACCTACATACCTACATACATACATACCTACATACCTACATACATACATACCTACATACCTACATACCTACATACCTACATACCTACATACCTACATACCTACATACATACATACCTACATACCTACATATATACATACCTACATACCTACTTACATACATACCTTCATACCTACATACATACCTACCTACATACCTACATACCTACATACCTACATACCTACATACCTACATACCTACATACCTACATACCTACATACCTACATACCTATATACCTACATACCTACATACCTACATACCTTCATATACCTACATACCTACATGCCTACATACCTACACACCTACATGCCTACATACCTACATACCTACATGCCTACATACCTACATACCTACATGCCTACATACCTACATACCTACATACCTACATACATACATACCTACATACCTACATATATACATACCTACATACCTACATACATACATACCTTCATACCTACATACATACCTACCTACATACCTACATACCTACATACCTACATACCTACATACCTACATACCTACATACCTACATGCCTATATACCTACATACTTACATACCTAGATACCTACATACCTTCATACCTACATACATACCTACCTACATACCTACATACCTACATACCTACATACCTACATACCTACATACCTACATACCTACATACCTACATGCATATATACCTACATACCTACATACCTAGATACCTACATACCTACATACATACATACCTACATACCTACATACATACATACATACATACATACCTACATACCTACATACATACATACCTACATACCTACATACATACATACCTACATACCTACATACCTACATACATACATACCTACATACCTACATACATACATACCTACATACCTACATACCTACATACCTACATACCTACATACCTACATACCTACATACCTACATACCTACATACCTACATACCTACATACCTACATACCTACATACCTACATACCTACATACCTACATACCTACATACCTACATACCTACATACCTACATACCTACATACCTACATACCTACATACCTACATACCTACATACCTACATACCTATATACCTACATACCTACATACCTACATACCTACATACCTACGTACCTACATGCCTACATACCTACATACCTACATACCTACATACCTACATACCTACATACCTACATACATACATACCTACATACCTACATGCCAACATACCTACATACCTACATACCTACATACCTACATACCTACATACCTACATACCTACATACCTACATACCTACATACCTACATACCTACATACCTACATACCTACATACCTACATACCTACATACCTACATACGTACATACCTACATACCTATATACCTACATACCTACATACCTACATACCTACATACCTACATGCCTACATACCTACATACCTACATACCTAGATACCTACATACCTACATACATACATACCTACATACCTACATACATACATACATACATACCTACATACCTACATACATACATACCTACATACCTACATACATACATACCTACATACCTACATACCTACATACCTACATACCTACATACCTACATACCTACATACATACATACCTACATACCTACATACCTACATACCTACATACCTACATACCTACATACCTACATACCTACATACCTACATACCTACATACCTACATACCTACATACCTACATACCTACATACCTACATACCTACATACCTACATACCTACATACCTACATACATACATACCTACATACCTACATACCTACATACCTACATACCTACATGCCTACTTACCTACATACCTACATACCTACATACCTACATACCTACATACCTACATACCTACATACCTACATACCTACATACCTACATACCTACATACCTACATACCTACATACCTACATACCTACATGCCTACATACCTACATACCTACATACCTACATACCTACATACCTACATACCTACATACCTACATACCTACATACATACATACCTACATACACATACCTACATACCTACATACCTACATACCTACATACCTACATACCTACATACCTACATACCTACATACCTACATACCTACATACCTACATGCCTACATACCTACATACCTACATACCTAGATACCTACATACCTACATACATACATACCTACATACCTACATACATACATACATACATACCTACATACCTACATACCTACATACCTACATGCCTACATACCTACATACCTACATGCCTACATACCTACATACCTACATACCTAGATACCTACATACCTACATACCTACATACATACATACCTACATACCTACATACCTACATACCTATATACCTACATGCCTACATACCTACATACCTACATACCTACATACCTACATACCTACATGCCTACATACCTACATACCTACATACCTACATACATACATACCTACATACCTACATACATACATACCTACATACCTACATACCTACATACCTACATACATACATACCTACATACCTACATACCTACATACCTACATACTTACATACCTACATACCTACATACCTACATACCTATATACCTACATGCCTACATACCTACATACCTACATACCTACATACCTACATACCTACATACCTACATACCTACATACCTACATACCTACATACATACATACTTACATACCTACATACATACATACCTACATACCTACATACCTACATACCTACATACTTACATAGCTACATGCCTACATACCTACATACCTACATGCCTACATACCTACATACCTACATACCTACATGCCTACATACCTACATACCTGCATGCCTACATACCTACATACCTACATACCTACATACCTACATACCTACATACCTACATACATTCATACCTACTTACCTACATACATACATACCTACATACCTACAAATATACATACCTACATACATACATACCTACATACCTACATACCTACATACCTACATACCTACATACCTACATGCCTACTTACCTACATACCTACATACCTACATACCTACATACCTACATACCTACATACCTACATACCTACATGCCTACATACCTACATACCTACATACCTAGATACGTACATACCTACATACATACTAACCTACATACCTACATACATACATACATACATACATACATACCTACATACCTACATACATACATACATACCTACATACCTACATACCTACATACATACATACCTACATACCTACATACATACATACCTACATACCTACATACCTAAATACCTACATACCTACATACCTACATACCTACATACCTACATACCTACATACCTACATACCTACATACCTACATACCTACATACCTACATACCTACATACCTACATACCTACATACCTACGTACCTACATGCCTACATACCTACATACCTACATACCTACATACCTACATACCTACATACCTACATACCTACATACCTACATACCTACATACCTACATACCTACATACCTACATACCTACATACCTACATACCTACATACCTACATACCTACATACCTACATACCTACATACCTACATACATACATACCTACATACCTACATACATACATACGTACATACCTACATACCTACATACCTACATACCTACATACCTACATACCCACATACCCACATACCTACATACCTACATACCTACATACCTACATACCTACATACCTACATACCTACATACCTACATACCTACATACCTACATACCTACATACCTACATACCTACATGCCTACATACCTACATACCTACATACCTACATACCTACATACATACATACCTACATACCTACATACATACATACCTACATACCTACATACATACATAACTACATACCTACATACATACCTACATACATACCTACCTACATACCTACATACCTACATACCTACATACCTACATGCCTACATACCTACATACCTACATGCCTACATACCTACATACCTACATACCTACATGCCTACATACCTACATACCTACATGCCTACATACCTACATACCTACATACCTACATACCTACATACCTACATACCTACATACCTACATACCTACATACCTACATACCTACATACCTACATACCTACATACCTACATACCTACATACCTACATACATACATACATACATACCTACATACCTACATACATACATACCTACATACCTACATACCTACATACATACATACCTACATACCTACATACCTACATGCATACATACCTACATACCTACATACATACATACCTACATACCTACATACCTAAATACCTACATACCTACATACCTACATACCTACATACCTAAATACCTACATACCTACATACCTACATACCTACATACCTACATACCTACATACCTACATACCTACATACCTACATACATACATACCTACATACCTACATACATACATACGTACATACCTACAAACCTACATACCTACATACCTACATACCTACATACCTACATACCTACATACCTACATACCTACATACCTACATACCTACATACCTACATACCTACATACCTACATACCTACATACCTACATACCTACATACCTACATACCTACATACCTACATACCTACATACCTACATACCTACATGCCTACATACCTACATACCTACATACCTACATACCTACATACATACATACCTACATACCTACATACATACATACCTACATACATACATACATACATACCTACATACCTACATACCTACATACCTACATACCTACATACCTACATACCTACATACCTACATACCTACATACCTACATACCTACATACCTACATACCTACATACCTACATACCTACATACCTACATACCTACATACATACATACCTACATACCTACATACCTACATACCTACATACCTACATGCCTACTTACCTACATACCTACATACCTACATACCTACATACCTACATACCTACATACCTACATACCTACATACCTACATACCTACATACCTACATACCTACATACCTACATGCCTACATACCTACATACCTACATACCTACATACCTACATACCTACATACCTACATACCTACATACCTACATACATACATACCTACATACACATACCTACATACCTACATACCTACATACCTACATACCTACATACCTACATACCTACATACCTACATACCTACATACCTACATACCTACATGCCTACATACCTACATACCTACATACCTACATACCTACATACCTACATACCTACATACCTACATACCTACATACATACCTACATACATACCTACCTACATACCTACATACCTACATACCTACATACCTACATGCCTACATACCTACATACCTACATGCCTACATACCTACATACCTACATACCTACATGCCTACATACCTACATACCTACATGCCTACATACCTACATACCTACATACCTACATACCTACATACCTACATACCTACATACCTACATACCTACATACCTACATACCTACATGCCTACATACCTACATACCTACATACCTACATACCTACATACCTAAATACCTACATACCTACATACCTACATACCTACATACCTAAATACCTACATACCTACATACCTACATACCTACATACCTACATACCTACATACCTACATACCTACATACCTACATACATACATACCTACATACCTACATACATACATACGTACATACCTACAAACCTACATACCTACATACCTACATACCTACATACCTACATACCTACATACCTACATACCTACATACCTACATACCTACATACCTACATACCTACATACCTACATACCTACATACCTACATACATACATACCTACATACCTACATACCTACATACCTACATACCTACATACCTACATACCTACATACCTACATACCTACATACCTACATACCTACATACCTACATACCTACATACCTACATACCTACATACCTACATACCTACATACCTACATACCTACATACCTACATACATACATACCTACATACCTACATACCTACATACCTACATACCTACATGCCTACTTACCTACATACCTACATACCTACATACCTACATACCTACATACCTACATACCTACATACCTACATACCTACATACCTACATACCTACATACCTACATACCTACATACCTACATGCCTACATACCTACATACCTACATACCTACATACCTACATACCTACATACCTACATACCTACATACCTACATACATACATACCTACATACACATACCTACATACCTACATACCTACATACCTACATACCTACATACCTACATACCTACATACCTACATACCTACATACCTACATACCTACATGCCTACATACCTACATACCTACATACCTAGATACCTACATACCTACATACATACATACCTACATACCTACATACATACATACATACATACCTACATACCTACATACCTACATACCTACATGCCTACATACCTACATACCTACATGCCTACATACCTACATACCTACATACCTAGATACCTACATACCTACATACCTACATACATACATACCTACATACCTACATACCTACATACCTATATACCTACATGCCTACATACCTACATACCTACATACCTACATACCTACATACCTACATGCCTACATACCTACATACCTACATACCTACATACATACATACCTACATACCTACATACATACATACCTACATACCTACATACCTACATACCTACATACATACATACCTACATACCTACATACCTACATACCTACATACTTACATACCTACATACCTACATACCTACATACCTATATACCTACATGCCTACATACCTACATACCTACATACCTACATACCTACATACCTACATACCTACATACCTACATACCTACATACCTACATACATACATACTTACATACCTACATACATACATACCTACATACCTACATACCTACATACCTACATACTTACATAGCTACATGCCTACATACCTACATACCTACATGCCTACATACCTACATACCTACATACCTACATGCCTACATACCTACATACCTGCATGCCTACATACCTACATACCTACATACCTACATACCTACATACCTACATACCTACATACATTCATACCTACTTACCTACATACATACATACCTACATACCTACAAATATACATACCTACATACATACATACCTACATACCTACATACCTACATACCTACATACCTACATGCCTACTTACCTACATACCTACATACCTACATACCTACATACCTACATACCTACATACCTACATACCTACATGCCTACATACCTACATACCTACATACCTAGATACGTACATACCTACATACATACTAACCTACATACCTACATACATACATACATACATACATACATACCTACATACCTACATACATACATACATACCTACATACCTACATACCTACATACATACATACCTACATACCTACATACATACATACCTACATACCTACATACCTAAATACCTACATACCTACATACCTACATACCTACATACCTACATACCTACATACCTACATACCTACATACCTACATACCTACATACCTACATACCTACATACCTACATACCTACGTACCTACATGCCTACATACCTACATACCTACATACCTACATACCTACATACCTACATACCTACATACCTACATACCTACATACCTACATACCTACATACCTACATACCTACATACCTACATACCTACATACCTACATACCTACATACCTACATACCTACATACCTACATACCTACATACCTACATACATACATACCTACATACCTACATACATACATACGTACATACCTACATACCTACATACCTACATACCTACATACCTACATACCCACATACCCACATACCTACATACCTACATACCTACATACCTACATACCTACATACCTACATACCTACATACCTACATACCTACATACCTACATACCTACATACCTACATGCCTACATACCTACATACCTACATACCTACATACCTACATACATACATACCTACATACCTACATACATACATACCTACATACCTACATACATACATACCTACATACCTACATACATACCTACATACATACCTACCTACATACCTACATACCTACATACCTACATACCTACATGCCTACATACCTACATACCTACATGCCTACATACCTACATACCTACATACCTACATGCCTACATACCTACATACCTACATGCCTACATACCTACATACCAACATACCTACATACCTACATACCTACATACCTACATACCTACATACCTACATACCTACATACCTACATACCTACATACCTACATACCTACATACCTACATACCTACATACATACATACATACATACCTACATACCTACATACATACATACCTACATACCTACATACCTACATACATACATACCTACATACCTACATACCTACATGCATACATACCTACATACCTACATACATACATACCTACATACCTACATACCTAAATACCTACATACCTACATACCTACATACCTACATACCTAAATACCTACATACCTACATACCTACATACCTACATACCTACATACCTACATACCTACATACCTACATACCTACATACCTACATACATACATACCTACATACCTACATACATACATACGTACATACCTACAAACCTACATACCTACATACCTACATACCTACATACCTACATACCTACATACCTACATACCTACATACCTACATACCTACATACCTACATACCTACATACCTACATACCTACATACCTACATACCTACATACCTACATACCTACATACCTACATACCTACATACCTACATACCTACATACCTACATGCCTACATACCTACATACCTACATACCTACATACCTACATACATACATACCTACATACCTACATACATACATACCTACATACATACATACATACATACCTACATACCTACATACATACCTACATACATACCTACCTACATACCTACATACCTACATACCTACATACCTACATGCCTACATACCTACATACCTACATGCCTACATACCTACATACCTACATACCTACATGCCTACATACCTACATACCTACATGCCTACATACCTACATACCTACATACCTACATACCTACATACCTACATACCTACATACCTACATACCTACATACCTACATACTTACATACCTACATACATACATACATACATACCTACATACCTACATACATACATACCTACATACCTACATACCTACATACATACATACCTACATACCTACATACCTACATGCATACATACCTACATACCTACATACATACATACCTACATACCTACATACCTAAATACCTACATACCTACATACCTACATACCTACATACCTAAATACCTACATACCTACATACCTACATACCTACATACCTACATACCTACATACCTACATACCTACATACCTACATGCCTACATACCTACATACCTACATACCTACATACCTACATACCTACATACCTACATACCTACATACCTACATACATACATACCTACATACACATACCTACATACCTACATACCTACATACCTACATACCTACATACCTACATACCTACATACCTACATACCTACATACCTACATACCTACATGCCTACATACCTACATACCTACATACCTAGATACCTACATACCTACATACATACATACCTACATACCTACATACATACATACATACATACCTACATACCTACATACCTACATACCTACATGCCTACATACCTACATACCTACATGCCTACATACCTACATACCTACATACCTAGATACCTACATACCTACATACCTACATACATACATACCTACATACCTACATACCTACATACCTATATACCTACATGCCTACATACCTACATACCTACATACCTACATACCTACATACCTACATGCCTACATACCTACATACCTACATACCTACATACATACATACCTACATACCTACATACATACATACCTACATACCTACATACCTACATACCTACATACATACATACCTACATACCTACATACCTACATACCTACATACTTACATACCTACATACCTACATACCTACATACCTATATACCTACATGCCTACATACCTACATACCTACATACCTACATACCTACATACCTACATACCTACATACCTACATACCTACATACCTACATACCTACATACATACATACCTACATACCTACATACCTACATACCTACATACATACATACCTACATACCTACATACCTACATACCTACATACTTACATACCTACATACCTACATACCTACATACCTATATACCTACATGCCTACATACCTACATACCTACATACCTACATACCTACATACCTACATACATACATACCTACATACCTACATACCTACATACCTACATACTTACATAGCTACATGCCTACATACCTACATACCTACATGCCTACATACCTACATACCTACATACCTACATGCCTACATACCTACATACCTGCATGCCTACATACCTACATACCTACATACCTACATACCTACATACCTACATACCTACATACATTCATACCTACTTACCTACATACATACATACCTACATACCTACAAATATACATACCTACATACATACATACCTACATACCTACATACCTACATACCTACATACCTACATGCCTACTTACCTACATACCTACATACCTACATACCTACATACCTACATACCTACATACCTACATACCTACATGCCTACATACCTACATACCTACATACCTAGATACGTACATACCTACATACATACTAACCTACATACCTACATACATACATACATACATACATACATACCTACATACCTACATACATACATACATACCTACATACCTACATACCTACATACATACATACCTACATACCTACATACATACATACCTACATACCTACATTCCTAAATACCTACATACCTACATACCTACATACCTACATACCTACATACCTACATACCTACATACCTACATACCTACATACCTACATACCTACATACCTACATACCTACATACCTACGTACCTACATGCCTACATACCTACATACCTACATACCTACATACCTACATACCTACATACCTACATACCTACATACCTACATACCTACATACCTACATACCTACATACCTACATACCTACATACCTACATACCTACATACCTACATACCTACATACCTACATACCTACATACATACATACCTACATACCTACATACATACATACGTACATACCTACATACCTACATACCTACATACCTACATACCTACATACCTACATACCCACATACCTACATACCTACATACCTACATACCTACATACCTACATACCTACATACCTACATACCTACATACCTACATACCTACATACCTACATACCTACATACCTACATACCTACATGCCTACATACCTACATACCTACATACCTACATACCTACATACATACATACCTACATACCTACATACATACATACCTACATACCTACATACATACATACCTACATACCTACATACATACCTACATACATACCTACCTACATACCTACATACCTACATACCTACATACCTACATGCCTACATACCTACATACCTACATGCCTACATACCTACATACCTACATACCTACATGCCTACATACCTACATACCTACATGCCTACATACCTACATACCTACATACCTACATACCTACATACCTACATACCTACATACCTACATACCTACATACCTACATACCTACATACCTACATACCTACATACCTACATACCTACATACCTACATACCTACATACCTACATACATACATACATACATACCTACATACCTACATACATACATACCTACATACCTACATACCTACATACATACATACCTACATACCTACATACCTACATGCATACATACCTACATACCTACATACATACATACCTACATACCTACATACCTAAATACCTACATACCTACATACCTACATACCTACATACCTAAATACCTACATACCTACATACCTACATACCTACATGCCTACATACCTACATACCTACATACCTACATGCCTACATACCTACATACCTGCATGCCTACATACCTACATACCTACATACCTACATACCTACATACCTACATACCTACATACATTCATACCTACTTACCTACATACATACATACCTACATACCTACAAATATACATACCTACATACCTACATACATACATACCTACATACCTACATACCTACATACCTACATACCTACATGCCTACTTACCTACATACCTACATACCTACATACCTACATACCTACATACCTACATACCTACATACCTACATGCCTACATACCTACATACCTACATACCTAGATACGTACATACCTACATACATACTAACCTACATACCTACATACCTACATACCTACATACCTACATACATACATACATACCTACATACCTACATACCTACATACATACATACCTACATACCTACATACATACATACCTACATACCTACATACCTAAATACCTACATACCTACATACCTACATACCTACATACCTACATACCTACATACCTACATACCTACATACCTACATACCTACATACCTACATACCTACATACCTACATACCTACGTACCTACATGCCTACATACCTACATACCTACATACCTACATACCTACATACCTACATACCTACATACCTACATACCTACATACCTACATACCTACATACCTACATACCTACATACCTACATACCTACATACCTACATACCTACATACCTACATACCTACATACCTACATACCTACATACCTACATACCTACATACATACATACCTACATACCTACATACATACATACGTACATACCTACATACCTACATACCTACATACCTACATACCTACATACCTACATACCTACATACCTACATACCTACATACCTACATACCTACATACCTACATACCTACATACCTACATACCTACATACCTACATACCTACATACCTACATACCTACATACCTACATACCTACATACCTACATGCCTACATACCTACATACCTACATACCTACATACCTACATACATACATACCTACATACCTACATACATACATACCTACATACCTACATACATACATACCTACATACCTACATACATACCTACATACATACCTACCTACATACCTACATACCTACATACCTACATACCTACATGCCTACATACCTACATACCTACATGCCTACATACCTACATACCTACATACCTACATGCCTACATACCTACATACCTACATGCCTACATACCTACATACCTACATACCTACATACCTACATACCTACATACCTACATACCTACATACCTACATACCTACATACCTACATACCTACATACCTACATACTGTTACCTCGAAGCGGGCGTGGCAACAATAATTCAATGACAATCCCGGTAGCTAGGGTTGTATCGAAGAGACAGCTTGGAGTTGATGGATGGAAGTTGAAGTGTTGCTGGCTGTGGACTCGGAACATCTTAGTTGGATTGGGATTGGGGTGGAGTATTTATACTAGAATTTGGACCTTGGGATTTGTTCTAGAATAAGGGTGTGAACTTGTGAGGGTGCGTTTGAGTGGTTGGAAATGGGGTGACGAATTTAGGAAAATGTTCTAGAACATTTGGTTCTGTTAGCGGTACGTGTACTTTGAGTATGTGGGAAAGAGGTGTGGCCTGATGGAACAAGGATATCACTCGTTCTATTGGCGGTGCGTGTGTTTTGAGTGGGTCGCAGAATTTCAGTCTCAGGCAGATCGGTAACAATACCTACATACCTACATACCTACATACCTACATACATACATACATACATACCTACATACCTACATACATACATACCTACATACCTACATACCTACATACATACATACCTACATACCTACATACCTACATGCATACATACCTACATACCTACATACATACATACCTACATACCTACATACCTAAATACCTACATACCTACATACCTACATACCTACATACCTAAATACCTACATACCTACATACCTACATACCTACATACCTACATACCTACATACCTACATACCTACATACCTACATACCTACATGCCTACATACCTACATACCTACATACCTACATACCTACATACCTACATGCCTACATACCTACATACCTACATACCTACATACCTACATACCTACATACCTACATACATACATACCTACATACCTACATACCTACATACCTACATACCTACATACCTACATACCTACATACCTACATACCTACATACCTACATACCTACATACCTACATACCTACATACCTACATACCTACATACCTACATACCTACATACCTACATACCTACATGCCTACATACCTACATACCTACATGCCTACATACCTACATACCTACATACCTAGATACCTACATACCTACATACCTACATACATACATACCTACATACCTACATACCTACATACCTATATACCTACATGCCTACATACCTACATACCTACATACCTACATACCTACATACCTACATGCCTACATACCTACATACCTACATACCTACATACAGACATACCTACATACCTACATACATACATACCTACATACCTACATACCTACATACCTACATACTTACATACCTACATGCCTACATACCTACATACCTACATGCCTACATACCTACATACCTACATGCCTACATACCTACATACCTACATGCCTACATACCTACATACCTACATACCTACTTACCTACATACATACATACCTACATACCTACATACATACATACCTACATACCTACATACATACATACCTACATACCTACATACCTACATACCTACATACCTACATACCTACATACCTACATACCTACATACCTACATACCTACATACATACATACATACATAACTACATACCTACATACATACATACCTACATACCTACATACCTACATACATACATACCTACATACCTACATACCTACATGCATACATACCTACATACCTACATACATACATACCTACATACCTACATACCTAAATACCTACATGCCTACATACCTACATACCTACATACCTAGATACCTACATACCTACATACATACATACCTACATACCTACATACATACATACCTAAATACCTACATGCCTACATACCTACATACCTACATACCTAGATACCTACATACCTACATACATACATACCTACATACCTACATACATACATACCTAAATACCTACATGCCTACATACCTACATACCTACATACCTACATACCTACATACCTACATACATACATACCTAAATACCTAAATACCTACATGCCTACATACCTACATACCTACATACCTACATACCTACATACCTACAAACCTACATACCTACATACCTACATGCCTACATACCTACATACCTACATACCTAGATACCTACATACCTACATACATACATACCTACATACCTACATACATACATACATACATACCTACATACCTACATACATACATACCTACATACCTACATACATACATACCTACATACCTACATACCTACATACCTACATACCTACATGCCTACTTACCTACATACCTACATACCTACATACCTACATACCTACATACCTACATACCTACATACCTACATGCCTACATACCTACATACCTACATACCTAGATACGTACATACCTACATACATACTAACCTACATACCTACATACATACATACATACATACATACATACCTACATACCTACATACATACATACATACCTACATACCTACATACCTACATACCTACATACATACATACCTACATACCTACATACATACATACCTACATACCTACATACCTAAATACCTACATACCTACATACCTACATACCTACATACCTACATACCTACATACCTACATACCTACATACCTATATACCTACATACCTACATACCTACATACCTACATACCTACATACCTACATACCTACATACCTACATACCTACATGCCTACATACCTACATACCTACATACCTACATACCTACATACCTACATACCTACATACCTACATACCTACATACCTACATACCTACATACCTACATACCTACATACCTACATACCTACATACCTACATACCTACATACCTACATACCTACATACCTACATACCTACATACCTACATACCTACATACCTACATACATACATACCTACATACCTACATACGTACATACCTACATACCTACATACCTACATACCTACATACCTACATACCTACATACCTACATACCTACATACCTACATACCTACATACCTACATACCTACATACCTACATACCTACATACCTACATACCTACATACCTACATACCTACATACCTACATACCTACATGCCTACATACCTACATG
Source organism: Hemicrepidius hirtus (assembly GCA_963082805.1). Classification (NCBI taxonomy): domain Eukaryota; kingdom Metazoa; phylum Arthropoda; class Insecta; order Coleoptera; family Elateridae; genus Hemicrepidius; species Hemicrepidius hirtus. The sequence continues at coordinate 108,915 of CAUJBB010000111.1, read as the reverse complement.
CCTACATACCTACATACCTACATACCTACATACCTACATACATACATACCTACATACCTACATACATACATACCTACATACCTACATACATACATACCTACATACCTACATACATACCTACATACATACCTACCTACATACCTACATACCTACATACCTACATACCTACATGCCTACATACCTACATACCTACATGCCTACATACCTACATACCTACATACCTACATGCCTACATACCTACATACCTACATGCCTACATACCTACATACCTACATACCTACATACCTACATACCTACATACCTACATACCTACATACCTACATACCTACATACTTACATACCTACATACATACATACATACATACCTACATACCTACATACATACATACCTACATACCTACATACCTACATACATACATACCTACATACCTACATACCTACATGCATACATACCTACATACCTACATACATACATACCTACATACCTACATACCTAAATACCTACATACCTACATACCTACATACCTACATACCTAAATACCTACATACCTACATACCTACATACCTACATACCTACATACCTACATACCTACATACCTACATACCTACATGCCTACATACCTACATACCTACATACCTACATACCTACATACCTACATACCTACATACCTACATACCTACATACCTACATACCTACATACCTACATACCTACATACCTACATACCTACATACCTACATACCTACATACCTACATACTTACATACCTACATACATACATACATACATACCTACATACCTACATACATACATACCTACATACCTACATACCTACATACATACATACCTACATACCTACATACCTACATACCTACATACCTACATACCTACATACCTACATACCTACATACCTACATACCTACATACCTACATGCCTACATACCTACATACCTACATACCTAGATACATACATACCTACATACATACATACCTACATACCTACATACATACATACATACATACCTACATAATTACGTACCTACATACCTACATGCCTACATACCTACATACCTACATGCCTACATACCTACATACCTACATACCTAGATACCTACATACCTACATACCTACATACATACATACCTACATACCTACATACCTACATACCTATATACCTACATGCCTACATACCTACATACCTACATACCTACATACCTACATACCTACATGCCTACATACCTACATACCTACATACCTACATACATACATACCTACATACCTACATACATACATACCTACATACCTACATACCTACATACCTACATACTTACATACCTACATGCCTACATACCTACATACCTACATGCCTACATACCTACATACCTACATGCCTACATACCTACATACCTACATGCCTACATACCTACATACCTAGATACCTACATACCTACATACCTACATACATACATACCTACATACCTACATACCTACATACCTATATACCTACATGCCTACATACCTACATACCTACATACCTACATACCTACATACCTACATGCCTACATACCTACATACCTACATACATACATACCTACATACCTACATACATACATACCTACATAGCTACATACCTACATACCTACATACCTACATACCTACATACCTACATACATACATACCTACATACCTACATACATACCTACATACATACCTACCTACATACCTACATACCTACATACCTACATACCTACATACCTACATACCTACATGCCTACATACCTACATACCTACATGCCTACATACCTACATACCTACATACCTACATGCCTACATACCTACATACCTACATGCCTACATACCTACATACCTACATACCTACATACCTACATACCTACATACCTACATACCTACATACCTACATACCTACATACCTACATACCTACATACATACATACCTACATACCTACATATATACATACCTACATACCTACATACATACATACCTTCATACCTACATACATACCTACCTACATACCTACATACCTACATACCTACATACCTACATACCTACATACCTACATACCTACATACCTACATACCTACATACCTACATGCCTATATACCTACATACCTACATACCTAGATAACTACATACCTACATACATACATACCTACATACCTACATACATACATACATACATACCTACATACCTACATACATACATACCTACATACCTACATACATACATACCTACATACCTACATACCTACATACATACATACCTACATACCTACATACATACATACCTACATACCTACATACCTACATACCTACATACCTACATACCTACATACCTACATACCTACATACCTACATACCTACATACCTACATACCTACATACCTACATACCTACATACCTACATACCTACATACCTACATACCTACATACCTACATACCTACATACCTACATACCTACATACCTACATACCTACATACCTACATACCTACATACCTACATGCCTACATACCTACATACCTACATGCCTACATACCTACATACCTACATGCCTACATACCTACATACCTACATTCCTACATACCTGCATACATACATACCTACATACCTACATACATACATACCTACATACCTACATACATACATACCTACATACCTACATACATACCTACATACATACCTACCTACATACCTACATACCTACATACCTACATGCCTACATACCTACATACCTACATACCTACATGCCTACATACCTACATACCTACATGCCTACATACCTACATACCTACATGCCTACATACCTACATACCTACATACCTACATACCTACATACCTACATACCTACATACCTACATACCTACATACCTACATACCTACATACCTACATACCTACATACCTACATACCTACATGCATACATACCTACATACCTACATACATACATACCTACATACCTACATACCTAAATACCTACATACCTACATACCTACATACCTACATACCTAAATACCTACATACCTACATACCTACATACCTACATACCTACATACCTACATACCTACATACCTACATTCCTACATACCTACATGCCTACATACCTACATACCTACATACCTACATACCTACATACCTACATACCTACATACCTACATACCTACATACATACATACCTACATACCTACATACCTACATACCTACATACCTACATACCTACATACCTACATACCTACATACCTACATACCTACATACCTACATACCTACATGCCTACATACCTACATACCTACATACCTAGATACCTACATACCTACATACATACATACCTACATACCTACATACATACATACATACATACCTACATACCTACATACCTACATGCCTACATACCTACATACCTACATGCCTACATACCTACATACCTACATACCTAGATACCTACATACCTACATACCTACATACATACATACCTACATACCTACATACCTACATACCTATATACCTACATGCCTACATACCTACATACCTACATACCTACATACATACATACCTACATACCTACATACATACATACCTACATACCTACATACCTACATACCTACATACTTACATACCTACATGCCTACATACCTACATACCTACATGCCTACATACCTACATACCTACATGCCTACATACCTACATACCTACATGCCTACATACCTACATACCTAGATACCTACATACCTACATACCTACATACATACATACCTACATACCTACATACCTACATACCTATATACCTACATGCCTACATACCTACATACCTACATACCTACATACCTACATACCTACATACCTACATACCTACATGCCTACATACCTACATACCTACATACCTACATACATACATACCTACAT
>CAUJBB010000111.1:85000-100000 GCA_963082805.1 Hemicrepidius hirtus | reverse complement strand
ACATACCTAGATACCTACATACCTACATACATACATACCTACATACCTACATACATACATACAAACATACCTACATACCTACATACATACATACCTACATACCTACATACATACGTACCTACATACCTACATACCTACATACCTACATACCTACATACCTACATACCTACATACCTACATACCTACATACCTACATACCTACATACCTACATACCTACATACCTACATACCTACATACCTACATACCTACATGCCTACATACCTACATACCTACATACCTACATACCTACATACCTACATACCTACATACCTACATACCTACATACCTACATACCTACATACCTACATACCTACATACCTACATACCTACATACCTACATACCTACATACCTACATACCTACATACCTACATACCTACATACCTACATACCTACATACCTACATACCTACATACCTACATACCTACATACCTACATACCTACATACCTACATACCTACATACCTACATGCCTACATACCTACATACCTACATAGCTACATACATACATACCTACATACCTACATACATACATACCTACATACCTACATATCTACATACCTACATACCTACATACTTACATACCTACATGCCTACATACCTACATACCTGCATGCCTACATACCTACATACCTACATGCCTACATACCTACATACCTACATGCCTACATACCTACATACCTACATACCTACATACCTACATGCCTACATACCTACATGCCTACATACCTACCTACCTACATGCCTACATACCTACATACCTACATGCCTACATACCTACATACCTACATACCTACATACATACATACCTACATACCTACATACCTACATACCTACATACCTACATACCTACATACCTACATACCTACATACTTACATACCTACATGCCTACATACCTACATACCTACATGCCTACATACCTACATACCTACATGCCTACATACCTACATACCTACATGCCTACATACCTACATACCTACATACCTACTTACCTACATACATACATACCTACATACCTACATACATACATACCTACATACCTACATACATACATACCTACATACCTACATACATACCTACATACATACCTACCTACATACCTACATACCTACATACCTACATACCTACATGCCTACATACCTACATACCTACATGCCTACATACCTACATACCTACATACCTACATACCTACATACCTACATGCCTACATACCTACATACCTACATACCTACATACCTACATACCTACATACCTACATACCTACATACATACATACCTACATACCTACATACCTACATACCTACATACCTACATACCTACATACCTACATACCTACATACCTACATACCTACATACCTACATGCCTACATACCTACATACCTACATACCTAGATACCTACATACCTACATACATACATACCTACATACCTACATACATACATACATACATACCTACATACCTACATACCTACATACCTACATGCCTACATACCTACATACCTACATGCCTACATACCTACATACCTACATACCTAGATACCTACATACCTACATACCTACATACATACATACCTACATACCTACATACCTATATACCTACATGCCTACATACCTACATACCTACATACCTACATACCTACATACCTACGTGCCTACATACCTACATACCTACATACCTACATACATACATACCTACATCCCTACATACATACATACCTACATACCTACATACCTACATACCTACATACTTACATACCTACATGCCTACATACCTACATACCTACATGCCTACATACCTACATACCTACATGCCTACATACCTACATACCTACATGCCTACATACCTACATACCTACATACCTACTTACCTACATACATACATACCTACATACCTACATACATACATACCTACATACCTACATACATACATACCTAAATACCTACATGCCTACATACCTACATACCTACATACCTAGATACCTACATACCTACATACATACATACCTACATACCTACATACATACATACCTAAATACCTACATGCCTACATACCTACATACCTACATACCTACATACCTACATACCTACATACATACATACCTAAATACCTAAATACCTACATGCCTACATACCTACATACCTACATACCTACATACCTACATACCTACAAACCTACATACCTACATACCTACATGCCTACATACCTACATACCTACATACCTAGATACCTACATACCTACATACATACATACCTACATACCTACATACATACATACAAACATACCTACATACCTACATACATACATACCTACATACCTACATACATACGTACCTACATACCTACATACCTACATACCTACATACCTACATACCTACATACCTACATACCTACATACCTACATACCTACATACCTACATACCTACATACCTACATACCTACATACCTACATACCTACATGCCTACATACCTACATACCTACATACCTACATACCTACATACCTACATACCTACATACCTACATACCTACATACCTACATACCTACATACCTACATACCTACATACCTACATACCTACATACCTACATACCTACATACCTACATACCTACATACCTACATACCTACATACCTACATACCTACATACCTACATACCTACATACCTACATACCTACATACCTACATACCTACATACCTACATACCTACATACCTACATACCTACATACCTACATACCTACATACCTACATACCTACATGCCTACATACCTACATACCTACATAGCTACATACATACATACCTACATACCTACATACATACATACCTACATACCTACATATCTACATACCTACATACCTACATACTTACATACCTACATGCCTACATACCTACATACCTACATACCTACATACCTACATACCTACATACCTACATACCTACATACCTACATACCTACATGCCTACATACCTACATACCTACATACCTACATACCTACATACTTACATACCTACATGCCTACATACCTACATACCTGCATACCTACATACCTACATACCTACATACCTACATACCTACATACCTACATACCTACATACCTACATACCTACATACCTACATACCTACATACCTACATACCTACATACCTACATACCTACATACCTACATACCTACATACCTACATACCTACATACCTACATACCTACATACCTACATGCCTACATACCTACATACCTACATAGCTACATACATACATACCTACATACCTACATACATACATACCTACATACCTACATATCTACATACCTACATACCTACATACTTACATACCTACATGCCTACATACCTACATACCTACATACCTACATACTTACATACCTACATGCCTACATACCTACATACCTGCATACCTACATGCCTACATACCTACATACCTACATACCTACATACCTACATACCTACATACCTACATACCTACATACCTACATACCTACATGCCTACATACCTACATACCTACATACCTACATACCTACATACTTACATACCTACATACCTACATACCTACATACCTACATACCTACATACCTACATACCTACATACCTACATACCTACATACCTACATACCTACATGCCTACATACCTACATACCTACATACCTACATACCTACATACTTACATACCTACATGCCTACATACCTACATACCTGCATGCCTACATACCTACATACCTACATGCCTACATACCTACATACCTACATGCCTACATACCTACATACCTACATACCTACATACCTACATGCCTACATACCTACATGCCTACATACCTACCTACCTACATGCCTACATACCTACATACCTACATGCCTACATACCTACATACCTACATACCTACATACATACATACCTACATACCTACATACCTACATACCTACATACCTACATACCTACATACCTACATACCTACATACTTACATACCTACATGCCTACATACCTACATACCTACATGCCTACATACCTACATACCTACATGCCTACATACCTACATACCTACATGCCTACATACCTACATACCTACATACCTACTTACCTACATACATACATACCTACATACCTACATACATACATACCTACATACCTACATACATACATACCTACATACCTACATACATACCTACATACATACCTACCTACATACCTACATACCTACATACCTACATACCTACATGCCTACATACCTACATACCTACATGCCTACATACCTACATACCTACATACCTACATACCTACATACCTACATGCCTACATACCTACATACCTACATACCTACATACCTACATACCTACATACCTACATACCTACATACATACATACCTACATACCTACATACCTACATACCTACATACCTACATACCTACATACCTACATACCTACATACCTACATACCTACATACCTACATGCCTACATACCTACATACCTACATACCTAGATACCTACATACCTACATACATACATACCTACATACCTACATACATACATACATACATACCTACATACCTACATACCTACATACCTACATGCCTACATACCTACATACCTACATGCCTACATACCTACATACCTACATACCTAGATACCTACATACCTACATACCTACATACATACATACCTACATACCTACATACCTATATACCTACATGCCTACATACCTACATACCTACATACCTACATACCTACATACCTACGTGCCTACATACCTACATACCTACATACCTACATACATACATACCTACATCCCTACATACATACATACCTACATACCTACATACCTACATACCTACATACTTACATACCTACATGCCTACATACCTACAAACCTACATGCCTACATACCTACATACCTACATGCCTACATACCTACATACCTACATGCCTACATACCTACATACCTACATACCTACTTACCTACATACATACATACCTACATACCTACATACATACATACCTACATACCTACATACATACATACCTAAATACCTACATGCCTACATACCTACATACCTACATACCTAGATACCTACATACCTACATACATACATACCTACATACCTACATACATACATACCTAAATACCTACATGCCTACATACCTACATACCTACATACCTACATACCTACATACCTACATACATACATACCTAAATACCTAAATACCTACATGCCTACATACCTACATACCTACATACCTACATACCTACATACCTACAAACCTACATACCTACATACCTACATGCCTACATACCTACATACCTACATACCTAGATACCTACATACCTACATACATACATACCTACATACCTACATACATACATACAAACATACCTACATACCTACATACATACATACCTACATACCTACATACATACGTACCTACATACCTACATACCTACATACCTACATACCTACATACCTACATACCTACATACCTACATACCTACATACCTACATACCTACATACCTACATACCTACATACCTACATACCTACATACCTACATGCCTACATACCTACATACCTACATACCTACATACCTACATACCTACATACCTACATACCTACATACCTACATACCTACATACCTACATACCTACATACCTACATACCTACATACCTACATACCTACATACCTACATACCTACATACCTACATACCTACATACCTACATACCTACATACCTACATACCTACATACCTACATACCTACATACCTACATACCTACATACCTACATACCTACATACCTACATACCTACATACCTACATACCTACATGCCTACATACCTACATACCTACATAGCTACATACATACATACCTACATACCTACATACATACATACCTACATACCTACATATCTACATACCTACATACCTACATACTTACATACCTACATGCCTACATACCTACATACCTACATACCTACATACCTACATACCTACATACCTACATACCTACATACCTACATACCTACATACCTACATGCCTACATACCTACATACCTACATAGCTACATACATACATACCTACATACCTACATACATACATACCTACATACCTACATATCTACATACCTACATACCTACATACTTACATACCTACATGCCTACATACCTACATACCTGCATGCCTACATACCTACATACCTACATGCCTACATACCTACATACCTACATGCCTACATACCTACATACCTACATACCTACATACCTACATGCCTACATACCTACATGCCTACATACCTACCTACCTACATGCCTACATACCTACATACCTACATACCTACATACCTACATACATACATACCTACATACCTACATACCTACATACCTACATACCTACATACCTACATACCTACATACCTACATACTTACATACCTACATGCCTACATACCTACATACCTACATGCCTACATACCTACATACCTACATGCCTACATACCTACATACCTACATGCCTACATACCTACATACCTACATACCTACTTACCTACATACATACATACCTACATACCTACATACATACATACCTACATACCTACATACATACATACCTACATACCTACATACATACCTACATACATACCTACCTACATACCTACATACCTACATACCTACATACCTACATGCCTACATACCTACATACCTACATGCCTACATACCTACATACCTACATACCTACATACCTACATACCTACATGCCTACATACCTACATACCTACATACCTACATACCTACATACCTACATACCTACATACCTACATACATACATACCTACATACCTACATACCTACATACCTACATACCTACATACCTACATACCTACATACCTACATACCTACATACCTACATACCTACATGCCTACATACCTACATACCTACATACCTAGATACCTACATACCTACATACATACATACCTACATACCTACATACATACATACATACATACCTACATACCTACATACCTACATACCTACATGCCTACATACCTACATACCTACATGCCTACATACCTACATACCTACATACCTAGATACCTACATACCTACATACCTACATACATACATACCTACATACCTACATACCTATATACCTACATGCCTACATACCTACATACCTACATACCTACATACCTACATACCTACGTGCCTACATACCTACATACCTACATACCTACATACATACATACCTACATCCCTACATACATACATACCTACATACCTACATACCTACATACCTACATACTTACATACCTACATGCCTACATACCTACATACCTACATGCCTACATACCTACATACCTACATGCCTACATACCTACATACCTACATGCCTACATACCTACATACCTACATACCTACTTACCTACATACATACATACCTACATACCTACATACATACATACCTACATACCTACATACATACATACCTACATACCTACATACCTACATACCTACATACCTACATACCTACATACCTACATACCTACATACCTACATACCTACATACCTACATACCTACATACCTACATACCTACATACCTACATACATACATACATACATACCTACATACCTACATACATACATATCTACATACCTACATACCTACATACATACATACCTACATAACTACATACCTACATGCATACATACCTACATACCTACATACATACATACCTACATACCTACATACCTAAATACCTACATGCCTACATACCTACATACCTACATACCTAGATACCTACATACCTACATACATACATACCTACATACCTACATACATACATACCTAAATACCTACATGCCTACATACCTACATACCTACATACCTAGATACCTACATACCTACATACATACATACCTACATACCTACATACATACATACCTAAATACCTACATGCCTACATACCTACATACCTACATACCTACATACCTACATACCTACATACATACATACCTAAATACCTAAATACCTACATGCCTACATACCTACATACCTACATACCTACATACCTACATACCTACAAACCTACATACCTACATACCTACATGCCTACATACCTACATACCTACATACCTAGATACCTACATACCTACATACATACATACCTACATACCTACATACATACATACATACATACCTACATACCTACATACATACATACCTACATACCTACATACATACGTACCTACATACCTACATACCTACATACCTACATACCTACATACCTACATACCTACATACCTACATACCTACATACCTACATACCTACATACCTACATACCTACATACCTACATACCTACATACCTACATACCTACATGCCTACATACCTACATACCTACATGCCTACATACCTACATACCTACATGCCTACATACCTACATACCTACATAGCTACATACATACATACCTACATACCTACATACATACATACCTACATACCTACATATCTACATACCTACATACCTACATACTTACATACCTACATGCCTACATACCTACATACCTACATGCCTACATACCTACATACCTACATGCCTACATACCTACATACCTACATGCCTACATACCTACATACCTACATACCTACATACCTACATACCTACATACCAACATGCCTACATACCTACATACCTACATGCCTACATACCTACATACCTACATGCCTACATACCTACATACCTACATACCTACATACATACATACCTACATACCTACATACCTACATACCTACATACCTACATACCTACATACCTACATACCTACATACTTACATACCTACATGCCTACATACCTACATACCTACATGCCTACATACCTACATACCTACATGCCTACATACCTACATACCTACATACCTACATACCTACATACCTGCATACATACATACCTACATACCTACATACATACATACCTACATACCTACATACATACATACCTACATACCTACATACATACCTACATACATACCTACCTACATACCTACATACCTACATACCTACATGCCTACATACCTACATACCTACATACCTACATACCTGCATACATACATACCTACATACCTACATACATACATACCTACATACCTACATACATACATACCTACATACCTACATACATACCTACATACATACCTACCTACATACCTACATACCTACATACCTACATGCCTACATACCTACATACCTACATACCTACATGCCTACATACCTACATACCTACATGCCTACATACCTACATACCTACATGCCTACATACCTACATACCTACATACCTACATGCCTACATACCTACATACCTACATACCTATATACCTACATACCTACATACCTACATACCTACATACCTACATACCTACATACCTACATACCTACATACCTACATGCCTACATACCTACATACCTACATACCTACATACCTACATACCTACATACCTACATACCTACATACCTACATACCTACATACCTACATACCTACATACCTACATACCTACATACCTACATACCTACATACCTACATACCTACATACCTACATACCTACATACCTACATACCTACATACCTACATACATACATACCTACATACATACATACGTACATACCTACATACCTACATACCTACATACCTACATACCTACATACCTACATACCTACATACCTACATACCTATATACCTACATACCTACATACCTACATACCTACATACCTACATACCTACATATCTACATACCTACATACCTACATACCTACATGCCTACATACCTACATACCTACATACCTACATACCTACATACCTACATACCTACATACCTACATACCTACATACCTACATACCTACATACCTACATACCTACATACCTACATACCTACATACCTACATACCTACATACCTACATACCTACATACCTACATACCTACATACCTACATACCTACATACCTACATACCTACATACATACATACCTACATACATACATACGTACATACCTACATACCTACATACCTACATACCTACATACCTACATACCTACATACCTACATACCTACATACCTACATACCTACATACCTACATACCTACATACCTACATACCTACATACCTACATACCTACATACCTACATACCTACATGCCTACATACCTACATGCCTACATACCTACATACCTACATACCTACATACCTACATACATACATACCTACATACCTACATACATACATACCTACATACCTACATACATACATACCTACATACCTACATACATACCTACATACATACCTACCTACATACCTACATACCTACATACCTACATACCTACATGCCTACATACCTACATACCTACATGCCTACATACCTACATACCTACATACCTACATGCCTACATACCTACATACCTACATGCCTACATACCTACATACCTACATACCTACATACCTACATACCTACATACCTACATACCTACATACCTACATACCTACATACTTACATACCTACATACATACATACATACATACCTACATACCTACATACATACATACCTACATACCTACATACCTACATACATACATACCTACATACCTACATACCTACATGCATACATACCTACATACCTACATACATACATACCTACATACCTACATACCTAAATACCTACATACCTACATACTTACATACCTACATACCTAAATACCTACATACCTACATACCTACATACCTACATACCTACATACCTACATACCTACATACCTACATACCTACATGCCTACATACCTACATACCTACATTCCTACATACCTACATACCTACATACCTACATACCTACATACCTACATACCTACATACCTACATACCTACATACCTACATACCTACATACCTACATACCTACATACTTACATACCTACATACATACATACATACATACCTACATACCTACATACATACATACCTACATACCTACATACCTACATACATACATACCTACATACCTACATACCTACATACCTACATACCTACATACCTACATACCTACATACCTACATACCTACATACCTACATACCTACATACCTACATGCCTACATACCTACATACCTACATACCTAGATACATACATACCTACATACATACATACCTACATACCTACATACATACATACATACATACCTACATAATTACATACCTACATACCTACATGCCTACATACCTACATACCTACATGCCTACATACCTACATACCTACATACCTAGATACCTACATACCTACATACCTACATACATACATACCTACATACCTACATACCTACATACCTATATACCTACATGCCTACATACCTACATACCTACATACCTACATACCTACATACCTACATGCCTACATACCTACATACCTACATACCTACATACATACATACCTACATACCTACATACATACATACATACATACCTACATACCTACATACCTACATACCTACATACTTACATACCTACATGCCTACATACCTACATACCTACATGCCTACATACCTACATACCTACATGCCTACATACCTACATACCTACATGCCTACATACCTACATACCTAGATACCTACATACCTACATACCTACATACATACATACCTACATACCTACATACCTACATACCTATATACCTACATGCCTACATACCTACATACCTACATACCTACATACCTACATACCTACATGCCTACATACCTACATACCTACATACATACATACCTACATACCTACATACATACATACCTACATAGCTACATACCTACATACCTACATACCTACATACCTACATACCTACATACATACATACCTACATACCTACATACATACCTACATACATACCTACCTACATACCTACATACCTACATACCTACATACCTACATACCTACATACCTACATACCTACATGCCTACATACCTACATACCTACATGCCTACATACCTACATACCTACATACCTACATGCCTACATACCTACATACCTACATGCCTACATACCTACATACCTACATACCTACATACCTACATACCTACATACCTACATACCTACATACCTACATACCTACATACATACATACCTACATACCTACATATATACATACCTACATACCTACATACATACATACCTTCATACCTACATACATACCTACCTACATACCTACATACCTACATACCTACATACCTACATACCTACATACCTACATACCTACATACCTACATACCTACATGCCTATATACCTACATACCTACATACCTAGATAACTACATACCTACATACATACATACCTACATACCTACATACATACATACATACATACCTACATACCTACATACATACATACCTACATACCTACATACATACATACCTACATACCTACATACCTACATACATACATACCTACATACCTACATACATACATACCTACATACCTACATACCTACATACCTACATACCTACATACCTACATACCTACATACCTACATACCTACATACCTACATACCTACATACCTACATACCTACATACCTACATACCTACATACCTACATACCTACATACCTACATACCTACATACCTACATACCTACATACCTACATACCTACATACCTACATACCTACATACCTACATACCTACATGCCTACATACCTACATACCTACATGCCTACATACCTACATACCTACATGCCTACATACCTACATACCTACATTCCTACATACCTGCATACATACATACCTACATACCTACATACATACATACCTACATACCTACATACATACATACCTACATACCTACATACATACCTACATACATACCTACCTACATACCTACATACCTACATACCTACATGCCTACATACCTACATACCTACATACCTACATGCCTACATACCTACATACCTACATGCCTACATACCTACATACCTACATGCCTACATACCTACATACCTACATACCTACATACCTACATACCTACATACCTACATACCTACATACCTACATACCTACATACCTACATACCTACATACCTACATACCTACATGCATACATACCTACATACCTACATACATACATACCTACATACCTACATACCTAAATACCTACATACCTACATACCTACATACCTACATACCTAAATACCTACATACCTACATACCTACATACCTACATACCTACATACCTACATACCTACATACCTACATTCCTACATACCTACATGCCTACATACCTACATACCTACATACCTACATACCTACATACCTACATACCTACATACCTACATACCTACATACATACATACCTACATACCTACATACCTACATACCTACATACCTACATACCTACATACCTACATACCTACATACCTACATACCTACATACCTACATACCTACATACCTACATGCCTACATACCTACATACCTACATACCTAGATACCTACATACCTACATACATACATACCTACATACCTACATACATACATACATACATACCTACATACCTACATACCTACATGCCTACATACCTACATACCTACATGCCTACATACCTACATACCTACATACCTAGATACCTACATACCTACATACCTACATACATACATACCTACATACCTACATACCTACATACCTATATACCTACATGCCTACATACCTACATACCTACATACCTACATACCTACATACCTACATGCCTACATACCTACATACCTACATACCTACATACCTACATACTTACATACCTACATGCCTACATACCTACATACCTACATGCCTACATACCTACATACCTACATGCCTACATACCTACATACCTACATACATACATACCTACATACCTACATACATACATACCTACATACCTATATACATACCTACATACATACCTACCTACATACCTACATACCTACATACCTACATACCTACATACCTACATACCTACATACCTACATACCTACATACCTACATACCTACATACATACATACCTACATACCTACATATATACATACCTACATACCTACATACATACATACCTTCATACCTACATACATACCTACCTACATACCTACATACCTACATACCTACATACCTACATACCTACATACCTACATACCTACATACCTACATACATACCTACCTACATACCTACATACCTACATACCTACATACCTACATACCTACATACCTACATACCTACATACCTACATACCTACATACCTACATACCTACATACCTACATACCTACATACCTACATACCTACATGCCTACATACCTACATACCTACATACCTACATACATACATACCTACATACCTACATACATACATACCTACATACCTACATACCTACATACCTACATACTTACATACCTACATGCCTACATACCTACATACCTACATGCCTACATACCTACATACCTACATGCCTACATACCTACATACCTACATACATACATACCTACATACCTACATACATACATACCTACATACCTACATACATACCTACATACATACCTACCTACATACCTACATACCTACATACCTACATACCTACATACCTACTTACCTACATACCTACATACCTACATACCTACATACCTACATACATACATATCTACATACCTACATATATACATACCTACATACCTACATACATACATACCTTCATACCTACATACATACCTACCTACATACCTACATACCTACATACCTACATACCTACATACCTACGTACCTACATACCTACATACCTACATACCTACATGCCTATATACCTACATACCTACATACCTAGATACCTACATACCTACATACATACATACCTACATACCTACATACATACATACATACATACCTACATACCTACATACATACATACCTACATACCTACATACATACATACCT
>CAUJBB010000111.1:30000-75000 GCA_963082805.1 Hemicrepidius hirtus | reverse complement strand
ACATACCTACATACCTACATACATACATACATACATACCTACATACCTACATACATACATATCTACATACCTACATACCTACATACATACATACCTACATACCTACATACCTACATGCATACATACCTACATACCTACATACATACATACCTACATACCTACATACCTAAATACCTACATGCCTACATACCTACATACCTACATACCTAGATACCTACATACCTACATACATACATACCTACATACCTACATACATACATACCTAAATACCTACATGCCTACATACCTACATACCTACATACCTAGATACCTACATACCTACATACATACATACCTACATACCTACATACATACATACCTAAATACCTACATGCCTACATACCTACATACCTACATACCTACATACCTACATACCCACATACATACATACCTAAATACCTAAATACCTACATGCCTACATACCTACATACCTACATACCTACATACCTACATACCTACAAACCTACATACCTACATACCTACATGCCTACATACCTACATACCTACATACCTAGATACCTACATACCTACATACATACATACCTACATACCTACATACATACATACATACATACCTACATACCTACATACATACATACCTACATACCTACATACATACGTACCTACATACCTACATACCTACATACCTACATACCTACATACCTACATACCTACATACCTACATACCTACATACCTACATACCTACATACCTACATACCTACATACCTACATACCTACATACCTACATGCCTACATACCTACATACCTACATGCCTACATACCTACATACCTACATGCCTACATACCTACATACCTACATAGCTACATACATACATACCTACATACCTACATACATACATACCTACATACCTACATATCTACATACCTACATACCTACATACTTACATACCTACATGCCTACATACCTACATACCTACATGCCTACATACCTACATACCTACATGCCTACATACCTACATACCTACATGCCTACATACCTACATACCTACATACCTACATACCTACATACCTACATACCTACATGCCTACATACCTACCTACCTACATGCCTACATACCTACATACCTACATGCCTACATACCTACATACCTACATACCTACATACATACATACCTACATACCTACATACCTACATACCTACATACCTACATACCTACATACCTACATACCTACATACTTACATACCTACATGCCTACATACCTACATACCTACATGCCTACATACCTACATACCTACATGCCTACATACCTACATACCTACATGCCTACATACCTACATACCTACATACCTACTTACCTACATACATACATACCTACATACCTACATACATACATACCTACATACCTACATACATACATACCTACATACCTACATACATACCTACATACATACCTACCTACATACCTACATACCTACATACCTACATACCTACATGCCTACATACCTACATACCTACATGCCTACATACCTACATACCTACATACCTACATACCTACATACCTACATGCCTACATACCTACATACCTACATACCTACATACCTACATACCTACATACCTACATACATACATACCTACATACCTACATACCTACATACCTACATACCTACATACCTACATACCTACATACCTACATACCTACATACCTACATACCTACATGCCTACATACCTACATACCTACATACCTAGATACCTACATACCTACATACATACATACCTACATACCTACATACATACATACATACATACCTACATACCTACATACCTACATACCTACATGCCTACATACCTACATACCTACATGCCTACATACCTACATACCTACATACCTAGATACCTACATACCTACATACCTACATACATACATACCTACATACCTACATACCTATATACCTACATGCCTACATACCTACATACCTACATACCTACATACCTACATACCTACGTGCCTACATACCTACATACCTACATACCTACATACATACATACCTACATACCTACATACATACATACCTACATACCTACATACCTACATACCTACATACTTACATACCTACATGCCTACATACCTACATACCTACATGCCTACATACCTACATACCTACATGCCTACATACCTACATACCTACATGCCTACATACCTACATACCTACATACCTACTTACCTACATACATACATACCTACATACCTACATACATACATACCTACATACCTACATACATACATACCTACATACCTACATACCTACATACCTACATACCTACATACCTACATACCTACATACCTACATACCTACATACCTACATACCTACATACCTACATACCTACATACCTACATACATACATACATACATACCTACATACCTACATACATACATATCTACATACCTACATACCTACATACATACATACCTACATACCTACATACCTAAATACCTACATGCCTACATACCTACATACCTACATACCTAGATACCTACATACCTACATACATACATACCTACATACCTACATACATACATACCTAAATACCTACATGCCTACATACCTACATACCTACATACCTAGATACCTACATACCTACATACATACATACCTACATACCTACATACATACATACCTAAATACCTACATGCCTACATACCTACATACCTACATACCTACATACCTACATACCTACATACATACATACCTAAATACCTAAATACCTACATGCCTACATACCTACATACCTACATACCTACATACCTACATACCTACAAACCTACATACCTACATACCTACATGCCTACATACCTACATACCTACATACCTACATACCTACATACCTACATACCTACATACCTACATACCTACATACCTACATACCTACATACCTACATACCTACATACCTACATACCTACATACATACATACATACATACCTACATACCTACATACATACATATCTACATACCTACATACCTACATACATACATACCTACATACCTACATACCTAAATACCTACATGCCTACATACCTACATACCTACATACCTAGATACCTACATACCTACATACATACATACCTACATACCTACATACATACATACCTAAATACCTACATGCCTACATACCTACATACCTACATACCTAGATACCTACATACCTACATACATACATACCTACATACCTACATACATACATACCTAAATACCTACATGCCTACATACCTACATACCTACATACCTACATACCTACATACCTACATACATACATACCTAAATACCTAAATACCTACATGCCTACATACCTACATACCTACATACCTACATACCTACATACCTACAAACCTACATACCTACATACCTACATGCCTACATACCTACATACCTACATACCTAGATACCTACATACCTACATACATACATACCTACATACCTACATACATACATACATACATACCTACATACCTACATACATACATACCTACATACCTACATACATACGTACCTACATACCTACATACCTACATACCTACATACCTACATACCTACATACCTACATACCTACATACCTACATACCTACATACCTACATACCTACATACCTACATACCTACATACCTACATACCTACATGCCTACATACCTACATACCTACATGCCTACATACCTACATACCTACATGCCTACATACCTACATACCTACATAGCTACATACATACATACCTACATACCTACATACATACATACCTACATACCTACATATCTACATACCTACATACCTACATACTTACATACCTACATGCCTACATACCTACATACCTACATGCCTACATACCTACATACCTACATGCCTACATACCTACATACCTACATGCCTACATACCTACATACCTACATACCTACATACCTACATACCTACATACCAACATGCCTACATACCTACATACCTACATGCCTACATACCTACATACCTACATGCCTACATACCTACATACCTACATACCTACATACATACATACCTACATACCTACATACCTACATACCTACATACCTACATACCTACATACCTACATACCTACATACCTACATACTTACATACCTACATGCCTACATACCTACATACCTACATGCCTACATACCTACATACCTACATGCCTACATACCTACATACCTACATGCCTACATACCTACATACCTACATACCTACTTACCTACATACATACATACCTACATACCTACATACATACATACCTACATACCTACATACATACATACCTACATACCTACATACATACCTACATACATACCTACCTACATACCTACATACCTACATACCTACATACCTACATGCCTACATACCTACATACCTACATGCCTACATACCTACATACCTACATACCTACATGCCTACATACCTACATACCTACATGCCTACATACCTACATACCTACATGCCTACATACCTACATACCTACATGCCTACATACCTACATACCTACATACCTACTTACCTACATACATACATACCTACATACCTACATACATACATACCTACATACCTACATACATACATACCTACATACCTACATACATACCTACATACATACCTACCTACATACCTACATACCTACATACCTACATACCTACATGCCTACATACCTACATACCTACATGCCTACATACCTACATACCTACATACCTACATGCCTACATACCTACATACCTACATGCCTACATACCTACATACCTACATACCTACATACCTACATACATACATACATACATACCTACATACCTACATACATACATACCTACATACCTACATACCTACATACATACATACCTACATACCTACATACCTACATGCATACATACCTACATACCTACATACATACATACCTACATACCTACATACCTAAATACCTACATACCTACATACCTACATACCTACATACCTAGATACCTACATACCTACATACATACATACCTACATACCTACATACCTACATGCCTACATACCTACATACCTACATCCCTACATACCTACATACCTACATACCTAGATACCTACATACCTACGTACCTACATCCATACATACCTACATACCTACATACCTACATACCTACATACCTACATACCTACATGCCTACATACCTACATACCTACATACCTACATACCTACATACCTACATACCTACATACCTACATACCTACATACCTACATACCTACATACCTACATACCTACATACCTACATACCTACATACCTACATGCCTACATACCTACATACCTACATGCCTACATACCTACATACCTACATGCCTACATACCTACATACCTACATAGCTACATACATACATACCTACATACCTACATACATACATACCTACATACCTACATATCTACATACCTACATACCTACATACTTACATACCTACATGCCTACATACCTACATACCCACATGCCTACATACCTACATACCTACATGCCTACATACCTACATACCTACATGCCTACATACCTACATACCTACATACCTACATACCTACATACCTACATACCAACATGCCTACATACCTACATACCTACATGCCTACATACCTACATACCTACATGCCTACATACCTACATACCTACATACCTACATACATACATACCTACATACCTACATACCTACATACCTACATACCTACATACCTACATACCTACATACTTACATACCTACATGCCTACATACCTACATACCTACATGCCTACATACCTACATACCTACATGCCTACATACCTACATACCTACATGCCTACATACCTACATACCTACATACCTACTTACCTACATACATACATACCTACATACCTACATACATACATACCTACATACCTACATACATACATACCTACATACCTACATACATACCTACATACATACCCACCTACATACCTACATACCTACATACCTACATACCTACATGCCTACATACCTACATACCTACATGCCTACATACCTACATACCTACATACCTACATGCCTACATACCTACATACCTACATGCCTACATACCTACATACCTACATGCCTACATACCTACATACCTACATGCCTACATACCTACATACCTACATACCTACTTACCTACATACATACATACCTACATACCTACATACATACATACCTACATACCTACATACATACATACCTACATACCTACATACATACCTACATACATACCTACCTACATACCTACATACCTACATACCTACATACCTACATGCCTACATACCTACATACCTACATGCCTACATACCTACATACCTACATACCTACATGCCTACATACCTACATACCTACATGCCTACATACCTACATACCTACATACCTACATACCTACATACATACATACATACATACCTACATACCTACATACATACATACCTACATACCTACATACCTACATACATACATACCTACATACCTACATACCTACATGCATACATACCTACATACCTACATACATACATACCTACATACCTACATACCTAAATACCTACATACCTACATACCTACATACCTACATACCTAGATACCTACATACCTACATACATACATACCTACATACCTACATACCTACATGCCTACATACCTACATACCTACATCCCTACATACCTACATACCTACATACCTAGATACCTACATACCTACGTACCTACATCCATACATACCTACATACCTACATACCTACATACCTACATACCTACATACCTACATGCCTACATACCTACATACCTACATACCTACATACCTACATACCTACATACCTACATGCCTACATACCTACATACCTACATACCTACATACCTACATACCTACATACCTACATACCTACATGCCTACATACCTACATACCTACATACCTACATACCTACATACCTACATACCTATATACATACATACCTACATATCTACATACATACATACCTACATACCTACATACCTACATACCTACATACCTACATACCTACATACCTACATACCTACATACCTACATACCTACATACCTACATACCTACATACCTACATACCTACATACCTACATACCTACATACCTACATACCTACATACCTACATACCTACATACCTACATACCTACATACCTACATACCTACATACCTACATACCTACATACCTACATACCTATATACATACATACCTACATGTCTACATACATACATACCTACATACCTACATACCTACATACCTACATACCTACATACCTACATACCTACATACCTACATACATACATACCTACATATCTACATACATACATACCTACATACCTACATACCTACATACATACTTACCTACATACATACATACCTACATACCTACATACCTACATACCTACATACCTAAATACCTACATACCTACATACATACATACCTACATACCTACATACATACTTACCTACATACATACATACCTACATACCTACATACATACTTACCTACATACATACATACCTACATACCTACATACCTACATACCTACATACCTAAATACCTACATACCTACATACATACATACCTACATACCTACATACCTACATACCTACATACATACTTACCTACATACATACATACCTACATACATACATACCTACATACCTACATACATACATACCTACATACCTACATACATACCTACATACATACCTACATACATACCTACCTACATACCTACATACCTACATACCTACATACCTACATGCCTACATACCTACATACCTACATGCCTACATACCTACATACCTACATACCTACATGCCTACATACCTACATACCTACATGCCTACATACCTACATACCTACATACCTACATACCTACATACCTACATACCTACATACCTACATACCTACATACCTACATACCTACATACATACATACATACATACCTACATACCTACATACATACATACCTACATACCTACACACCTACATACATATATACCTACATACCTACATACCTACATGCATACATACCTACATACCTACATACATACATACCTACATACCTACATACCTAAATACCTACATGCCTACATACCTACATACCTACATACCTAGATACCTACATACCTACATACATACATACCTACATACCTACATACATACATACATACATACCTACATACCTACATACCTACATACCTACATGCCTACATACCTACATACCTACATGCCTACATACCTACATACCTACATACCTAGATACCTACATACCTACGTACCTACATACATACATACCTACATACCTACATACCTACATACCTACATACCTACATGCCTACATACCTACATACCTACATACCTACATACCTATATACCTACATACCTACATGCCTACATACCTACATACCTACATACCTACATACCTACAAACCTACATACCTACATACCTACATGCCTACATACCTACATACCTACATACCTAGATACCTACATACCTACATACATACATACCTACATACCTACATACATACATACATACATACCTACATACCTACATACATACATACCTACATACCTACATACATACATACCTACATACCTACATACCTACATACCTACATACCTACATACCTACATACCTACATACCTACATACCTACATACCTACATACCTACATACCTACATACCTACATACCTACATACCTACATACCTACATACCTACATACCTACATACCTACATACCTACATGCCTACATACCTACATACCTACATGCCTACATACCTACATACCTACATGCCTACATACCTACATACCTACATACCTACATACATACATACCTACATACCTACATACATACATACCTACATACCTACATACCTACATACATACATACCTACATACCTACATATCTACATGCATACATACCTACATACCTACATACATACATACCTACATACCTACATACCTAAATACCTACATGCCTACATACCTACATACCTACATACCTAGATACCTACATACCTACATACATACATACATACATACCTACATACCTACATACCTACATACCTACATGCCTACATACCTACATACCTACATGCCTACATACCTACATACCTACATACCTAGATACCTACATACCTACGTACCTACATACATACATACCTACATACTTACATACCTACATACCTACATACCTACATGCCTACATACCTACATACCTACATACCTACATACCTACATACCTACATACCTACATGCCTACATACCTACATACCTACATACCTACATACCTACATACCTACATACCTACATACCTACATACCTACATGCCTACATACCTACATACCTACATACCTACATACCTACATACCTACATACCTACATACCTACATACCTACATACATACATACCTACATATCTACATACATACATACCTACATACCTACATACCTACATACCTACATACCTACATACCTACATACCTACATACCTACATACCTACATACCTACATACCTACATACATACATACCTACATATCTACATACATACATACCTACATACCTACATACCTACATACATACTTACCTACATACATACATACCTACATACCTACATACCTACATACCTAAATACCTACATACCTACATACATACATACCTACATATCTACATACCTACATACATACTTACCTACATACATACATACCTACATACCTACATACATACATACCTACATACCTACATACCTACATACCTACATACCTACATACCTACATACCTACATACCTACATACCTACATGCCTACATACCTACATACCTACATGCCAACATACCTACATACCTACATACCTACATGCCTACATACCTACATACCTACATGCCTACATACCTACATACCTACATACCTACATACCTACATACCTACATACCTACATACCTACATACCTACATACCTACATACCTACATACCTACATACCTACATACATACATACATACATACCTACATACCTACATACATACATACCTACATACCTACATACCTACATACCTACATACATACATACCTACATACCTACATACCTACATGCATACATACCTACATACCTACATACATACATACCTACATACCTACATACCTAACTACCTACATGCCTACATACCTACATACCTACATACCTAGATACCTACATACCTACATACATACATACCTACATACCTACATACATACATACATACATACCTACATACCTACATACCTACATACCTACATGCCTACATACCTACATACCTACATGCCTACATACCTACATACCTACATACCTAGATACCTACATACCTACGTACCTACATACATACATACCTACATACCTACATACCTACATACCTACATACCTACATACCTACATACCTACATGCCTACATACCTACATACCTACATACCTACATACCTATATACCTACATACCTACATGCCTACATACCTACATACCTACATACCTACATACCTACAAACCTACATACCTACATACCTACATGCCTACATACCTACATACCTACATACCTAGATACCTACATACCTACATACATACATACCTACATACCTACATACATACATACATACATACCTACATACCTACATACATACATACCTACATACATACATACCTACATACCTACATACCTACATACCTACATACCTACATACCTACATACCTACATACCTACATACCTACATACCTACATACCTACATACCTACATACCTACATACCTACATACCTACATACCTACATACCTACATACCTACATACCTACATACCTACATACCTACATACCTACATACCTACATGCCTACATACCTACATACCTACATGCCTACATACCTACATACCTACATGCCTACATACCTACATACCTACATACCTACATACCTACATACATACATACCTACATACCTACATACATACATACCTACATACCTACATACCTACATACCTACATACTTACATACCTACATGCCTACATACCTACATACCTACATGCCTACATACCTACATACCTACATGCCTACATACCTACATACCTACATGCCTACATACCTACATACCTACATACCTACTTACCTACATACATACATACCTACATACCTACATACATACATACCTACATACCTACATACATACATACCTACATACCTACATACATACCTACATACATACCTACCTACATACCTACATACCTACATACCTACATACCTACATGCCTACATACCTACATACCTACATGCCTACATACCTACATACCTACATACCTACATGCCTACATACCTACATACCTACATGCCTACATACCTACATACCTACATACCTACATACCTACATACCTACATAAATACATACCTACATACCTACATACCTACATACCTACATACCTACATTCCTACATACATACATACATACATACATACATACCTACATACCTACACACATACATACCTACATACCTACATACCTACATACATACATACCTACATACCTACA
The DNA here is from genome assembly GCA_963082805.1 of Hemicrepidius hirtus. NCBI lineage: Eukaryota > Metazoa > Arthropoda > Insecta > Coleoptera > Elateridae > Hemicrepidius > Hemicrepidius hirtus. Next base: position 63,397 of record CAUJBB010000111.1, on the reverse strand, counting down.
TACCTACATGCCTACATACCTACATACCTACATACCTAGATACCTACATACCTACGTACCTACATACATACATACCTACATACCTACATACCTACATACCTACATACCTACATACCTACATGCCTACATACCTACATACCTACATACCTACATACCTACATACCTACATGCCTACATACCTACATACCTACATACCTACATACCTACATACCTACATACCTACATACCTACATACCTACATACCTACATACATACATACCTACATATCTACATACATACATACCTACATACCTACATACCTACATACATACTTACCTACATACATACATACCTACATACCTACATACCTACATACCTACATACCTAAATACCTACATACCTACATACATACATACCTACATACCTACATACCTACATACATACTTACCTACATACATACATACCTACATACCTACATACCTACATACCTACATACCTAAATACCTACATACCTACATGCCTACATACCTACATACCTACATACCTACATACCTACATACCTACATACCTACATACCTACATACCTACATGCCTACATACCTACATACCTACATACCTAGATACCTACATACCTACATACATACATACCTACATACCTACATACATACATACATACATACCTACATACCTACATACATACATACATACCTACATACCTACATACATACATACCTACATACCTACATACCTACATACCTACATACCTACATACCTACATACCTACATACCTACATACCTACATACCTACATACCTACATACCTACATACCTACATACCTACATACCTACATACCTACATACCTACATACCTACATACCTACATACCTACATACCTACATACCTACATACCTACATACCTACATACCTACATACCTACATGCCTACATACCTACATACCTACATACCTAGATACCTACATACCTACATACATACATACCTACATACCTACATACATACATACATACATACCTACATACCTACATACATACATACCTACATACCTACATACATACATACCTACATACCTACATACCTACATACCTACATACCTACATACCTACATACCTACATACATACATACCTACATACCTACATACCTAAATACCTACATACCTACATACCTACATACCTACATACCTACATACCTACATACCTACATACCTACATGCCTACATACCTACATACCTACATGCCTACATACCTACATACCTACATACCTACATACCTACATACCTACATACCTACATACATACATACCTACATACCTACATACATACATACCTACATACCTACATACATACATACCTACATACATACCTACCTACATACTTACATACCTACATACCTACATACCTACATGCCTACATACCTACATACCTACATGCCTACATACCTACATACCTACATGCCTACATACCTACATACCTACATGCCTACATACCTACATACCTACATACCTACATACCTACATACCTACATACCTACATACCTAAATACCTACATACCTACATACCTACATACGTACGTACCTACATGCCTACATACCTACATACCTACATACGTACATACCTACATACCTACATACCTAAATACCTACATACCTACATACCTACATACCTACGTACCTACATGCCTACATACCTACATACCTACATACGTACATACCTACATACCTAGATACCTACATACCTTCATACCTACATACATACCTACCTACATACCTACATACCTACATACCTACATACCTACATACCTACATACCTACATACCTACATGCATATATACCTACATACCTACATACCTAGATACCTACATACCTACATACATACATACCTACATACCTACATACATACATACATACATACCTACATACCTACATACATACATACCTACATACCTACATACATACATACCTACATACCTACATACCTACATACATACATACCTACATACCTACATACATACATACCTACATACCTACATACCTACATACCTACATACCTACATACCTACATACCTACATACATACATACCTACATACCTACATATATACATACCTACATACCTACATACATACATACCTTCATACCTACATACATACCTACCTACATACCTACATACCTACATACCTACATACCTACATACCTACATACCTACATACCTACATACCTACATACCTACATACCTATATACCTACATACCTACATACCTACATACCTTCATATACCTACATACCTACATGCCTACATACCTACACACCTACATGCCTACATACCTACATACCTACATGCCTACATACCTACATACCTACATGCCTACATACCTACATACCTACATACCTACATACATACATACCTACATACCTACATATATACATACCTACATACCTACATACATACATACCTTCATACCTACATACATACCTACCTACATACCTACATACCTACATACCTACATACCTACATACCTACATACCTACATACCTACATGCCTATATACCTACATACTTACATACCTAGATACCTACATACCTTCATACCTACATACATACCTACCTACATACCTACATACCTACATACCTACATACCTACATACCTACATACCTACATGCATATATACCTACATACCTACATACCTACATACCTAGATACCTACATACCTACATACATACATACCTACATACCTACATACATACATACATACATACCTACATACCTACATACATACATACCTACATACCTACATACATACATACCTACATACCTACATACCTACATACATACATACCTACATACCTACATACATACATACCTACATACCTACATACCTACATACCTACATACCTACATACCTACATACCTACATACCTACATACCTACATACCTACATACCTACATACCTACATACCTACATACCTACATACCTACATACCTACATACCTACATACCTACATACCTACATACCTACATACCTACATACCTACATACCTACATACCTACATACCTATATACCTACAAACCTACATACCTACATACCTACATACCTACGTACCTACATGCCTACATACCTACATACCTACATACCTACATACCTACATACCTACATACCTACATACATACATACCTACATACCTACATGCCAACATACCTACATACCTACATACCTACATACCTACATACCTACATACCTACATACCTACATACCTACATACCTACATACCTACATACCTACATACCTACATACGTACATACCTACATACCTATATACCTACATACCTACATACCTACATACCTACATACCTACATGCCTACATACCTACATACCTACATACCTAGATACCTACATACCTACATACATACATACCTACATACCTACATACATACATACATACATACCTACATACCTACATACATACATACCTACATACCTACATACATACATACCTACATACCTACATACCTACATACCTACATACCTACATACCTACATACCTACATACATACATACCTACATACCTACATACCTAAATACCTACATACCTACATACCTACATACCTACATACCTACATACCTACATACCTACATACCTACATACCTACATACCTACATACCTACATACCTACATACCTACATGCCTACATACCTACATACCTACATGCCTACATGCCTACATACCTACATACCTACATGCCTACATACCTACATACCTACATACCTACATACCTACATACCTACATACCTACATACCTACATACCTACATACCTACATACCTACATACCTACATACATACATACCTACATACCTACATACCTACATACCTACATACCTACATACATACTTACCTACATACATACATACCTACATACATACATACCTACATACCTACATACATACATACCTACATACCTACATACATACCTACATACATACCTACCTACATACCTACATACCTACATGCCAACATACCTACATACCTACATACCTACATACCTACATACCTACATACCTACATACCTACATACCTACATACCTACATACCTACATACCTACATACGTACATACCTACATACCTATATACCTACATACCTACATACCTACATACCTACATACCTACATGCCTACATACCTACATACCTACATACCTAGATACCTACATACCTACATACATACATACCTACATACCTACATACATACATACATACATACCTACATACCTACATACATACATACCTACATACCTACATACATACATACCTACATACCTACATACCTACATACCTACATACCTACATACCTACATACCTACATACATACATACCTACATACCTACATACCTAAATACCTACATACCTACATACCTACATACCTACATACCTACATACCTACATACCTACATACCTACATACCTACATACCTACATACCTACATACCTACATACCTACATGCCTACATACCTACATACCTACATGCCTACATGCCTACATACCTACATACCTACATGCCTACATACCTACATACCTACATACCTACATACCTACATACCTACATACCTACATACCTACATACCTACATACCTACATACCTACATACCTACATACATACATACCTACATACCTACATACCTACATACCTACATACCTACATACATACTTACCTACATACATACATACCTACATACATACATACCTACATACCTACATACATACATACCTACATACCTACATACATACCTACATACATACCTACCTACATACCTACATACCTACATACCTACATACCTACATACCTACATACATACATACCTACATACCTACATACATACATACCTACATACCTACATACCTACATACCTACATACCTACATACCTACATACCTACATACCTACATACCTACATACCTACATACCTACATACCTACATACCTACATACCTACATACCTACATACCTACATACCTACATACCTACATACCTACATACCTACATACCTACATACCTACATACCTACATACCTACATACCTACATACCTATATACCTACATACCTACATACCTACATACCTACATACCTACGTACCTACATGCCTACATACCTACATACCTACATACCTACATACCTACATACCTACATACCTACATACATACATACCTACATACCTACATGCCAACATACCTACATACCTACATACCTACATACCTACATACCTACATACCTACATACCTACATACCTACATACATACATACATACATACCTACATACCTACATACATACATACCTACATACATACATACCTACATACCTACATACCTACATACCTACATACCTACATACCTACATACCTACATACCTACATACCTACATACCTACATACCTACATACATACATACCTACATACATACATACCTACATACCTACATACCTACATACATACATACCTACATACCTACATACATACATACCTACATACCTACATACATACATACCTACATACCTACATACCTACATACCTACATACCTACATACCTAAATACCTACATACCTACATACCTACATACCTACATACCTACATACCTACATACCTACATGCCTACATACCTATATGCCTACATACCTACATACCTACATACCTACATACCTACATACCTACATACATACATACCTACATACCTACATACATACATACCTACATACCTACCTACATACATACCTACCTACATACCTACATACCTACATACCTACATACCTACATACCTACATGCCTACATACCTACATACCTACATGCCTACATACCTACATACCTACATGCCTACATACCTACATACCTACATGCCTACATACCTACATACCTACATACCTACATACCTACATACCTACATACCTACATACCTACATACCTAAATACCTACATACCTACATACCTACATACCTACGTACCTACATGCCTACATACCTACATACCTACATACGTACATACCTACATACCTACATACCTAAATACCTACATACCTACATACCTACATACCTACGTACCTACATGCCTACATACCTACATACCTACATACGTACATACCTACATACCTAGATACCTACATACCTTCATACCTACATACATACCTACCTACATACCTACATACCTACATACCTACATACCTACATACCTACATACCTACATACCTACATACCTACATGCATATATACCTACATACCTACATACCTAGATACCTACATACCTACATACATACATACCTACATACCTACATACATACATACATACATACCTACATACCTACATACATACATACCTACATACCTACATACATACATACCTACATACCTACATACCTACATACATACATACCTACATACCTACATACATACATACCTACATACCTACATACCTACATACCTACATACCTACATACCTACATACCTACATACATACATACCTACATACCTACATATATACATACCTACATACCTACATACATACATACCTTCATACCTACATACATACCTACCTACATACCTACATACCTACATACCTACATACCTACATACCTACATACCTACATACCTACATACCTACATACCTACATACCTATATACCTACATACCTACATACCTACATACCTTCATATACCTACATACCTACATGCCTACATACCTACATACCTACATGCCTACATACCTACATACCTACATACCTACATACATACATACCTACATACCTACATATATACATACCTACATACCTACATACATACATACCTTCATACCTACATACATACCTACCTACATACCTACATACCTACATACCTACATACCTACATACCTACATACCTACATACCTACATGCCTATATACCTACATACTTACATACCTAGATACCTACATACCTTCATACCTACATACATACCTACCTACATACCTACATACCTACATACCTACATACCTACATACCTACATACCTACATACCTACATACCTACATGCATATATACCTACATACCTACATACCTAGATACCTACATACCTACATACATACATACCTACATACCTACATACATACATACATACATACATACCTACATACCTACATACATACATACCTACATACCTACATACATACATACCTACATACCTACATACCTACATACATACATACCTACATACCTACATACATACATACCTACATACCTACATACCTACATACCTACATACCTACATACCTACATACCTACATACCTACATACCTACATACCTACATACCTACATACCTACATACCTACATACCTACATACCTACATACCTACATACCTACATACCTACATACCTACATACCTACATACCTACATACCTACATACCTACATACCTACATACCTACATACCTACATACCTACATACCTATATACCTACATACCTACATACCTACATACCTACATACCTACGTACCTACATGCCTACATACCTACATACCTACATACCTACATACCTACATACCTACATACCTACATACATACATACCTACATACCTACATGCCAACATACCTACATACCTACATACCTACATACCTACATACCTACATACCTACATACCTACATACCTACATACCTACATACCTACATACCTACATACCTACATACCTACATACCTACATACCTACATACGTACATACCTACATACCTATATACCTACATACCTACATACCTACATACCTACATACCTACATGCCTACATACCTACATACCTACATACCTAGATACCTACATACCTACATACATACATACCTACATACCTACATACATACATACATACATACCTACATACCTACATACATACATACCTACATACCTACATACATACATACCTACATACCTACATACCTACATACCTACATACCTACATACCTACATACCTACATACATACATACCTACATACCTACATACCTAAATACCTACATACCTGCATACCTACATACCTACATACCTACATACCTACATACCTACATACCTACATACCTACATACCTACATACCTACATACCTACATGCCTACATACCTACATACCTACATGCCTACATGCCTACATACCTACATACCTACATGCCTACATACCTACATACCTACATACCTACATACCTACATACCTACATACCTACATACCTACATACCTACATACCTACATACCTACATACCTACATACCTACATACATACATACCTACATACCTACATACCTACATACATACTTACCTACATACATACATACCTACATACATACATACCTACATACCTACATACATACATACCTACATACCTACATACATACCTACATACATACCTACCTACATACCTACATATCTACATACCTACATACCTACATGCCTACATACCTACATACCTACATGCCTACATACCTACATACCTACATGCCTACATACCTATATGCCTACATACCTACATACCTACATACCTACATACCTACATACCTACATACATACATACCTACATACCTACATACATACATACCTACATACCTACCTACATACATACCTACCTACATACCTACATACCTACATACCTACATACCTACATACCTACATGCCTACATACCTACATACCTACATGCCTACATACCTACATACCTACATGCCTACATACCTACATACCTACATGCCTACATACCTACATACCTACATACCTACATACCTACATACCTACATACCTACATACCTACATACCTAAATACCTACATACCTACATACCTACATACCTACGTACCTACATGCCTACATACCTACATACCTACATACGTACATACCTACATACCTACATACCTAAATACCTACATACCTACATACCTACATACCTACGTACCTACATGCCTACATACCTACATACCTACATACGTACATACCTACATACCTAGATACCTACATACCTTCATACCTACATACATACCTACCTACATACCTACATACCTACATACCTACATACCTACATACCTACATACCTACATACCTACATACCTACATGCATATATACCTACATACCTACATACCTAGATACCTACATACCTACATACATACATACCTACATACCTACATACATACATACATACATACCTACATACCTACATACATACATACCTACATACCTACATACATACATACCTACATACCTACATACCTACATACATACATACCTACATACCTACATACATACATACCTACATACCTACATACCTACATACCTACATACCTACATACCTACATACCTACATACATACATACCTACATACCTACATATATACATACCTACATACCTACATACATACATACCTTCATACCTACATACATACCTACCTACATACCTACATACCTACATACCTACATACCTACATACCTACATACCTACATACCTACATACCTACATACCTACATACCTATATACCTACATACCTACATACCTACATACCTTCATATACCTACATACCTACATGCCTACATACCTACATACCTACATGCCTACATACCTACATACCTACATACCTACATACATACATACCTACATACCTACATATATACATACCTACATACCTACATACATACATACCTTCATACCTACATACATACCTACCTACATACCTACATACCTACATACCTACATACCTACATACCTACATACCTACATACCTACATGCCTATATACCTACATACTTACATACCTAGATACCTACATACCTTCATACCTACATACATACCTACCTACATACCTACATACCTACATACCTACATACCTACATACCTACATACCTACATACCTACATACCTACATGCATATATACCTACATACCTACATACCTAGATACCTACATACCTACATACATACATACCTACATACCTACATACATACATACATACATACATACCTACATACCTACATACATACATACCTACATACCTACATACATACATACCTACATACCTACATACCTACATACATACATACCTACATACCTACATACATACATACCTACATACCTACATACCTACATACCTACATACCTACATACCTACATACCTACATACCTACATACCTACATACCTACATACCTACATACCTACATACCTACATACCTACATACCTACATACCTACATACCTACATACCTACATACCTACATACCTACATACCTACATACCTACATACCTACATACCTACATACCTACATACCTACATACCTACATACCTATATACCTACATACCTACATACCTACATACCTACATACCTACGTACCTACATGCCTACATACCTACATACCTACATACCTACATACCTACATACCTACATACCTACATACATACATACCTACATACCTACATGCCAACATACCTACATACCTACATACCTACATACCTACATACCTACATACCTACATACCTACATACCTACATACCTACATACCTACATACCTACATACCTACATACCTACATACCTACATACCTACATACGTACATACCTACATACCTATATACCTACATACCTACATACCTACATACCTACATACCTACATGCCTACATACCTACATACCTACATACCTAGATACCTACATACCTACATACATACATACCTACATACCTACATACATACATACATACATACCTACATACCTACATACATACATACCTACATACCTACATACATACATACCTACATACCTACATACCTACATACCTACATACCTACATACCTACATACCTACATACATACATACCTACATACCTACATACCTAAATACCTACATACCTGCATACCTACATACCTACATACCTACATACCTACATACCTACATACCTACATACCTACATACCTACATACCTACATACCTACATGCCTACATACCTACATACCTACATGCCTACATGCCTACATACCTACATACCTACATGCCTACATACCTACATACCTACATACCTACATACCTACATACCTACATACCTACATACCTACATACCTACATACCTACATACCTACATACCTACATACCTACATACATACATACCTACATACCTACATACCTACATACATACTTACCTACATACATACATACCTACATACATACATACCTACATACCTACATACATACATACCTACATACCTACATACATACCTACATACATACCTACCTACATACCTACATATCTACATACCTACATACCTACATGCCTACATACCTACATACCTACATGCCTACATACCTACATACCTACATACCTACATGCCTACATACCTACATACCTACATGCCTACATACCTACATACCTACATACCTACATACCTACATACCTACATACCTACATACCTACATACCTACACACCTACATACCTACATACATACATACATACATACCTACATACCTACATACATACATACCTACATACCTACATACCTACATACCTACATACATACATACCTACATACCTACATACCTACATGCATACATACCTACATACCTACATACATACATACCTACATACCTACATACCTAACTACCTACATGCCTACATACCTACATACCTACATACCTAGATACCTACATACCTACATACATACATACCTACATACCTACATACATACATACATACATACCTACATACCTACATACCTACATACCTACATGCCTACATACCTACATACCTACATGCCTACATACCTACATACCTACATACCTAGATACCTACATACCTACGTACCTACATACATACATACCTACATACCTACATACCTACATACCTACATACCTACATACCTACATGCCTACATACCTACATACCTACATACCTACATACCTATATACCTACATACCTACATGCCTACATACCTACATACCTACATACCTACATACCTACAAACCTACATACCTACATACCTACATGCCTACATACCTACATACCTACATACCTAGATACCTACATACCTACATACATACATACCTACATACCTACATACATACATACATACATACCTACATACCTACATACATACATACCTACATACATACATACCTACATACCTACATACCTACATACCTACATACCTACATACCTACATACCTACATACCTACATACCTACATACCTACATACCTACATACCTACATACCTACATACCTACATACCTACATACCTACATACCTACATACCTACATACCTACATACCTACATACCTACATGCCTACATACCTACATACCTACATGCCTACATACCTACATACCTACATGCCTACATACCTACATACCTACATACCTACATACCTACATACATACATACCTACATACCTACATACATACATACCTACATACCTACATACCTACATACCTACATACTTACATACCTACATGCCTACATACCTACATACCTACATGCCTACATACCTACATACCTACATGCCTACATACCTACATACCTACATGCCTACATACCTAAATACCTACATACCTACTTACCTACATACATACATACCTACATACCTACATACATACATACCTACATACCTACATACATACATACCTACATACCTACATACATACCTACATACATACCTACCTACATACCTACATACCTACATACCTACATACCTACATGCCTACATACCTACATACCTACATGCCTACATACCTACATACCTACATACCTACATGCCTACATACCTACATACCTACATGCCTACATACCTACATACCTACATACCTACATACCTACATACCTACATAAATACATACCTACATACCTACATACCTACATACCTACATACCTACATTCCTACATACATACATACATACATACATACCTACATACCTACACACATACATACCTACATACCTACATACCTACATACATACATACCTACATACCTACATACCTACATGCATACATACCTACATACCTACATACATACATACCTACATACCTACATACCTAAATACCTACATGCCTACATACCTACATACCTACATACCTAGATACCTACATACCTACATACATACATACCTACATACCTACATACATACATACATACCTACATACCTACATACCTACATACCTACATGCCTACATACCTACATACATACATACCTACATACCTACATACCTACATACCTACATACCTACATGCCTACATACCTACATACCTACATACCTACATACCTACATACCTACATACCTACATGCCTACATACCTACATACCTACATACCTACATACCTACATACCTACATACCTACATACCTACATGCCTACATACCTACATACCTACATACCTACATACCTACATACCTACATACCTACATACCTACATACATACATACCTACATACATACTTACCTACATACATACATACCTACATACCTACATACCTACATACCTACATACCTAAATACCTACATACCTACATACATACATACCTACATACCTACATGCCTACATACCTACATACCTACATACCTACATACCTACATACCTACATACCTACATACCTACATACCTACATGCCTACATACCTACATACCTACATACCTAGATACCTACATACCTACATACATACATACCTACATACCTACATACATACATACATACATACATACCTACATACCTACATACATACATACATACCTACATACCTACATACCTACATACCTACATACCTACATACCTACATGCCTACATACCTACATACCTACATACCTAGATACCTACATACCTACATACATACATACCTACATACCTACATACATACATACATACATACCTACATACCTACATACATACATACATACCTACATACCTACATACATACATACCTACATACCTACATACCTACATACCTACATACCTACATACCTACATACCTACATACCTACATACCTACATACCTACATACCTACATACCTACATACCTACATACCTACATACCTACATACCTACATACCTACATACCTACATACCTACATACCTACATACCTACATACCTACATACCTACATACCTACATACCTACATACCTACATACCTACATACCTACATACCTACATGCCTACATACCTACATACCTACATACCTAGATACCTACATACCTACATACATACATACCTACATACCTACATACATACATACATACATACCTACATACCTACATACATACATACCTACATACCTACATACATACATACCTACATACCTACATACCTACATACCTACATACCTACATACCTACATACCTACATACCTACATACCTACATACCTACATACCTACATACCTACATACCTACATACCTACATACCTACATACCTACATACCTACATACCTACATACCTACATACCTACATACCTACATACCTACATACCTACATACCTACATGCCTACATACCTACATACCTACATACCTAGATACCTACATACCTACATACATACATACCTACATACCTACATACATACATACATACATACCTACATACCTACATACATACATACCTACATACCTACATACCTACATACCTACATACCTACATACCTACATACCTACATACCTACATACCTACATACCTACATACCTACATACCTACATACCTACATACCTAGATACCTACATACCTACATACATACATACCTACATACCTACATACATACATACATACCTACATACCTACATACCTACATACCTACATGCCTACATACCTACATACATACATACCTACATACCTACATACCTACATACCTACATACCTACATGCCTACATACCTACATACCTACATACCTACATACCTACATACCTACATACCTACATGCCTACATACCTACATACCTACATACCTACATACCTACATACCTACATACCTACATACCTACATGCCTACATACCTACATACCTACATACCTACATACCTACATACCTACATACCTACATACCTACATACATACATACCTACATACATACTTACCTACATACATACATACCTACATACCTACATACCTACATACCTACATACCTACATACCTAAATACCTACATACCTACATACATACATACCTACATACCTACATGCCTACATACCTACATACCTACATACCTACATACCTACATACCTACATACCTACATACCTACATACCTACATGCCTACATACCTACATACCTACATACCTAGATACCTACATACCTACATACATACATACCTACATACCTACATACATACATACATACATACATACCTACATACCTACATACATACATACATACCTACATACCTACATACCTACATACCTACATACCTACATACCTACATGCCTACATACCTACATACCTACATACCTAGATACCTACATACCTACATACATACATACCTACATACCTACATACATACATACATACATACCTACATACCTACATACATACATACATACCTACATACCTACATACATACATACCTACATACCTACATACCTACATACCTACATACCTACATACCTACATACCTACATACCTACATACCTACATACCTACATACCTACATACCTACATACCTACATACCTACATACCTACATACCTACATACCTACATACCTACATACCTACATACCTACATACCTACATACCTACATACCTACATACCTACATACCTACATACCTACATACCTACATACCTACATACCTACATGCCTACATACCTACATACCTACATACCTAGATACCTACATACCTACATACATACATACCTACATACCTACATACATACATACATACATACCTACATACCTACATACATACATACCTACATACCTACATACATACATACCTACATACCTACATACCTACATACCTACATACCTACATACCTACATACCTACATACATACATACCTACATACCTACATACCTAAATACCTACATACCTACATACCTACATACCTACATACCTACATACCTACATACCTACATGCCTACATACCTACATACCTACATGCCTACATACCTACATACCTACATACCTACATACCTACATACCTACATACATACATACCTACATACCTACATACATACATACCTACATACCTACATACATACATACCTACATACATACCTACCTACATACCTACATACCTACATACCTACATACCTACATGCCTACATACCTACATACCTACATGCCTACATACCTACATACCTACATGCCTACATACCTACATACCTACATGCCTACATACCTACATACCTACATACCTACATACCTACATACCTACATACCTACATACCTAAATACCTACATACCTACATACCTACATACCTACGTACCTACATGCCTACATACCTACATACCTACATACGTACATACCTACATACCTACATACCTAAATACCTACATACCTACATACCTACATACCTACGTACCTACATGCCTACATACCTACATACCTACATACGTACATACCTACATACCTAGATACCTACATACCTTCATACCTACATACATACCTACCTACATACCTACATACCTACATACCTACATACCTACATACCTACATACATACATACCTACATACCTACATACATACATACATACATACCTACATACCTACATACATACATACCTACATACCTACATACATACATACCTACATACCTACATACCTACATACATACATACCTACATACCTACATACATACATACCTACATACCTACATACCTACATACCTACATACCTACATACCTACATACCTACATACATACATACCTACATACCTACATATATACATACCTACATACCTACATACATACATACCTTCATACCTACATACATACCTACCTACATACCTACATACCTACATACCTACATACCTACATACCTATATACCTACATACCTACATACCTACATACCTTCATATACCTACATACCTACATGCCTACATACCTACACACCTACATGCCTACATACCTACATACCTACATGCCTACATACCTACATACCTACATGCCTACATACCTACATACCTACATACCTACATACATACATACCTACATACCTACATATATACATACCTACATACCTACATACATACATACCTTCATACCTACATACATACCTCCCTACATACCTACATACCTACATACCTACATACCTACATACCTACATACCTACATACCTACATGCCTATATACCTACATACTTACATACCTAGATACCTACATACCTTCATACCTACATACATACCTACCTACATACCTACATACCTACATACCTACATACCTACATACCTACATACCTACATACCTACATACCTACATGCATATATACCTACATACCTACATACCTAGATACCTACATACCTACATACATACATACCTACATACCTACATACATACATACATACATACCTACATACCTACATACATACATACCTACATACCTACATACATACATACCTACATACCTACATACCTACATACATACATACCTACATACCTACATACATACATACCTACATACCTACATACCTACATACCTACATACCTACATACCTACATACCTACATACCTACATACCTACATACCTACATACCTACATACCTACATACCTACATACCTACATACCTACATACCTACATACCTACATACCTACATACCTACATACCTACATACCTACATACCTACATACCTACATACCTATATACCTACATACCTACATACCTACATACCTACATACTTACGTACCTACATGCCTACATACCTACATACCTACATACCTACATACCTACATACCTACATACATACATACCTACATACCTACATGCCAACATACCTACATACCTACATACCTACATACCTACATACCTACATACCTACATACCTACATACCTACATACCTACATACCTACATACCTACATACCTACATACCTACATACCTGCATACCTACATACCTACATACCTACATACCTACATACGTACATACCTACATACCTATATACCTACATACCTACATACCTACATACCTACATACCTACATGCCTACATACCTACATACCTACATACCTAGATACCTACATACCTACATACATACATACCTACATACCTACATACATACATACATACATACCTACATACCTACATACATACATACCTACATACCTACATACATACATACCTACATACCTACATACATACATACATACATACCTACATACCTACATACATACATACATACCTACATACCTACATACATACATACCTACATACCTACATACCTACATACCTACATACCTACATACCTACATACCTACATACCTACATACCTACATACCTACATACCTACATACCTACATACCTACATACCTACATACCTACATACCTACATACCTACATACCTACATACCTACATACCTACATAAATACATACCTACATACCTACATACCTACATACCTACATACCTACATACCTACATACCTACATACCTACATGCCTACATACCTACATACCTACATACCTAGATACCTACATACCTACATACATACATACCTACATACCTACATACATACATACATACATACCTACATACCTACATACATACATACCTACATACCTACATACATACATACCTACATACCTACATACCTACATACCTACATACCTACATACCTACATACCTACATACATACATACCTACATACCTACATACCTAAATACCTACATACCTACATACCTACATACCTACATACCTACATACCTACATACCTACATGCCTACATACCTACATACCTACATGCCTACATACCTACATACCTACATACCTACATACCTACATACCTACATACATACATACCTACATACCTACATACATACATACCTACATACCTACATACATACATACCTACATACATACCTACCTACATACCTACATACCTACATACCTACATACCTACATGCCTACATACCTACATACCTACATGCCTACATACCTACATACCTACATGCCTACATACCTACATACCTACATGCCTACATACCTACATACCTACATACCTACATACCTACATACCTACATACCTACATACCTAAATACCTACATACCTACATACCTACATACCTACGTACCTACATGCCTACATACCTACATACCTACATACGTACATACCTACATACCTACATACCTAAATACCTACATACCTACATACCTACATACCTACGTACCTACATGCCTACATACCTACATACCTACATACGTACATACCTACATACCTAGATACCTACATACCTTCATACCTACATACATACCTACCTACATACCTACATACCTACATACCTACATACCTACATACCTACATACATACATACCTACATACCTACATACATACATACATACATACCTACATACCTACATACATACATACCTACATACCTACATACATACATACCTACATACCTACATACCTACATACATACATACCTACATACCTACATACATACATACCTACATACCTACATACCTACATACCTACATACCTACATACCTACATACCTACATACATACATACCTACATACCTACATATATACATACCTACATACCTACATACATACATACCTTCATACCTACATACATACCTACCTACATACCTACATACCTACATACCTACATACCTACATACCTACATACCTACATACCTACATACCTACATACCTACATACCTATATACCTACATACCTACATACCTACATACCTTCATATACCTACATACCTACATGCCTACATACCTACACACCTACATGCCTACATACCTACATACCTACATGCCTACATACCTACATACCTACATGCCTACATACCTACATACCTACATACCTACATACATACATACCTACATACCTACATATATACATACCTACATACCTACATACATACATACCTTCATACCTACATACATACCTCCCTACATACCTACATACCTACATACCTACATACCTACATACCTACATACCTACATACCTACATACCTACATGCCTATATACCTACATACTTACATACCTAGATACCTACATACCTTCATACCTACATACATACCTACCTACATACCTACATACCTACATACCTACATACCTACATACCTACATACCTACATACCTACATACCTACATGCATATATACCTACATACCTACATACCTAGATACCTACATACCTACATACATACATACCTACATACCTACATACATACATACATACATACCTACATACCTACATACATACATACCTACATACCTACATACATACATACCTACATACCTACATACCTACATACATACATACCTACATACCTACATACATACATACCTACATACCTACATACCTACATACCTACATACCTACATACCTACATACCTACATACCTACATACCTACATACCTACATACCTACATACCTACATACCTACATACCTACATACCTACATACCTACATACCTACATACCTACATACCTACATACCTACATACCTACATACCTACATACCTACATACCTATATACCTACATACCTACATACCTACATACCTACATACTTACGTACCTACATGCCTACATACCTACATACCTACATACCTACATACCTACATACCTACATACATACATACCTACATACCTACATGCCAACATACCTACATACCTACATACCTACATACCTACATACCTACATACCTACATACCTACATACCTACATACCTACATACCTACATACCTACATACCTACATACCTACATACCTGCATACCTACATACCTACATACCTACATACCTACATACGTACATACCTACATACCTATATACCTACATACCTACATACCTACATACCTACATACCTACATGCCTACATACCTACATACCTACATACCTAGATACCTACATACCTACATACATACATACCTACATACCTACATACATACATACATACATACCTACATACCTACATACATACATACCTACATACCTACATACATACATACCTACATACCTACATACCTACATACCTACATACCTACATACCTAAATACCTACATACCTACATACCTACATACCTACATACCTACATACCTACATACCTACATACCTACATACCTACATACCTACATGCCTACATACCTACTTACCTACATGCCTACATACCTACATACCTACATACCTACATACCTACATACCTACATACATACATACCTACATACCTACATGCCTACATACCTACATACGTACATGCCTACATACCTACATACCTACATGCCTACATACCTACATACCTACATGCCTACATACCTACATACCTACATACCTACATACCTACATACCTACATACCTACATACCTAAATACCTACATACCTACATACCTACATACCTACGTACCTACATGCCTACATACCTACATACCTACATACGTACATACCTACATACCTACATACCTACATACATACATACCTACATACCTACATGCCTACATACCTACATAACTACATACCTACATACCTACATACCTACATACCCACATACCTACATACCTACATGCCTACATACCTACATACCTACATGCCTACATACCTACATACCTACATACCTACATGCCTACATACCTACATACCTACATGCCTACATACCTACATACCTACATACCTACATACCTACATACCTACATACCTACATACCTACATACCTACATACCTACATACCTACATACATACATACATACATACCTACATACCTACATACATACATACCTACATACCTACATACATACATACCTACATACCTACATACCTACATGCATACATACCTACATACCTACATACATACATACCTACATACCTACATACCTAAATACCTACATACCTACATACCTACATACCTACATACCTACATACCTACATACCTACATACCTACATACCTACATACCTACATACCTACAAACATACATACCTACATACCTACATACATACATACCTACATACCTACATACCTACATGCATACATACCTACATACCTACATACATACATACCTAAATACCTACATACATACCTACCTACATACCTACATACCTACATACCTACATGCCTACATACCTACATACCTACATGCCTACATACCTACATACTTACATGCCTACATACCTACATACCTACATGCCAACATACCTACATACCTACATACCTACATACCTACATACCTACATACCTACATACCTACATACCTACATACCTACATACCTACATACCTACATACCTACATACCTACATACCTACATACCTACATACCTACATACCTACATACCTACATACCTACATACCTATATACCTACATACCTACATACCTACATACCTTCATATACCTACATACCTACATGCCTACATACCTACACACCTACATGCCTACATACCTACATACCTACATGCCTACATACCTACATACCTACATGCCTACATACCTACATACCTACATACCTACATACATACATACCTACATACCTACATATATACATACCTACATACCTACATACATACATACCTTCATACCTACATACATACCTACCTACATACCTACATACCTACATACCTACATACCTACATACCTACATACCTACATACCTACATGCCTATATACCTACATACCTACATACCTAGATACCTACATACCTTCATACCTACATACATACCTACCTACATACCTACATACCTACATACCTACATACCTACATACCTACATACCTACATACCTACATGCCTATATACCTACATACCTACATACCTAGATACCTACATACCTACATACATACATAATTACATACCTACATACATACATACATACATACCTACATACCTACATACATACATACCTACATACCTACATACATACATACCTACATACCTACATACCTACATACATACATACCTACATACCTACATACATACATACCTACATACCTACATACCTACATACCTACATACCTACATACCTACATACCTACATACCTACATACCTACATACCTACATACCTACATACCTACATACCTACATACCTACATACCAACATACCTACATACCTACATACCTACATACCTACATACCTACATACCTACATACCTACATACCTACATACCTATATACCTACATACCTACATACCTACATACCTACATCCCTACGTACCTACATGCCTACATACCTACATACCTACATACCTACATACCTACATACCTACATACATACATACCTACATACCTACATGCCAACATACCTACATACCTACATACCTACATACCTACATACCTACATACCTACATACCTACATACCTACATACCTACATACCTACATACCTACATACCTACATACCTACATACCTACATACCTACATACCTACATACCTACATACCTACATACCTACACACCTACATACCTACATACCTATATACCTACATACCTACATACCTACATACCTTCATATACCTACATACCTACATGCCTACATACCTACACACCTACATGCCTACATACCTACATACCTACATGCCTACATACCTACATACCTACATGCCTACATACCTACATACCTACATACCTACATACATACATACCTTCATACCTACATACATACCTACCTACATACCTACATACCTACATACCTACATACCTACATACCTACATACCTACATACCTACATGCCTATATACCTACATACCTACATACCTAGATACCTACATACCTACATACATACATACCTACATACCTACATACATACATACATACATACATACCTACATACCTACATACATACATACCTACATACCTACATACATACATACCTACATACCTACATACCTACATACATACATACCTACATACCTACATACATACATACCTACATACCTACATACCTACATACCTACATACCTACATACCTACATACCTACATACCTACATACCTACATACCTACATACCTACATACCTACATACCTACATACCTACATACCTACATACCTACATACCTACATACCTACATACCTACATACCTACATACCTACATACCTACATACCTACATACCTACATACCTACATACCTACATACCTACGTACCTACATGCCTACATACCTACATACCTACATACCTACATACCTACATACCTACATACATACATACCTACATACCTACATACCTAAATACCTACATACCTACATACCTACATACCTACATACCTACATACCTACATACCTACATGCCTACATACCTACATACCTACATGCCTACATACCTACATACCTACATGCCTACATACCTACATACCTACATACCTACATACCTGCATACATACATACCTACATACCTACATACATACATACCTACATACCTACATACATACATACCTACATACCTACATACATACCTACATACATACCTACCTACATACCTACATACCTACATACCTACATGCCTACATACCTACATACCTACATACCTACATGCCTACATACCTACATACCTACATGCCTACATACCTACATACCTACATGCCTACATACCTACATACCTACATCCCTACATACCTACATACCTACATACCTACATACCTACATACCTACATACATACATACCTACATATCTACATACCTACATACCTACATACCTACATACCTACATACCTACATACATACATACCTACATATCTACATACATACATACCTACATACCTACATACCTACATACATACTTACCTACATACATACATACCTACATACCTACATACCTACATACCTACATACCTAAATACCTACATACCTACATACATACATACCTACATACCTACATACCTACATACATACTTACCTACATACATACATACCTACATACCTACATTCCTACATACCTACATACCTACATACCTAAATACCTACATACCTACATACATACATACCTACATACCTACATGCCTACATACCTACATACCTACATACCTACATACCTACATACCTACATACCTACATACCTACATGCCTACATACCTACATACCTACATACCTAGATACCTACATACCTACATACATACATACCTACATACCTACATACATACATACATACATACCTACATACCTACATACATACATACCTACATACCTACATACATACATACCTACATACCTATATACCTACATACCTACATACCTACATACCTACATACCTACATACCTACATGCCTACATACCTACATACCTACATGCCTACATACCTACATACCTACATCCCTACATACCTACATACCTACATACCTACATACCTACGTACCTACATGCCTACATACCTACATACCTACATACGTACATACCTACATACCTAGATACCTACATACCTTCATACCTACATACATACCTACCTACATACCTACATACCTACATACCTACATACCTACATACCTACATACATACATACCTACATACCTACATACATACATACATACATACCTACATACCTACATACATACATACCTACATACCTACATACATACATACCTACATACCTACATACCTACATACATACATACCTACATACCTACATACATACATACCTACATACCTACATACCTACATACCTACATACCTACATACCTACATACCTACATACATACATACCTACATACCTACATATATACATACCTACATACCTACATACATACATACCTTCATACCTACATACATACCTACCTACATACCTACATACCTACATACCTACATACCTACATACCTACATACCTACATACCTACATACCTACATACCTACATACCTATATACCTACATACCTACATACCTACATACCTTCATATACCTACATACCTACATGCCTACATACCTACACACCTACATGCCTACATACCTACATACCTACATGCCTACATACCTACATACCTACATGCCTACATACCTACATACCTACATACCTACATACATACATACCTACATACCTACATATATACATACCTACATACCTACATACATACATACCTTCATACCTACATACATACCTCCCTACATACCTACATACCTACATACCTACATACCTACATACCTACATACCTACATACCTACATGCCTATATACCTACATACTTACATACCTAGATACCTACATACCTTCATACCTACATACATACCTACCTACATACCTACATACCTACATACCTACATACCTACATACCTACATACCTACATACCTACATACCTACATGCATATATACCTACATACCTACATACCTAGATACCTACATACCTACATACATACATACCTACATACCTACATACATACATACATACATACCTACATACCTACATACATACATACCTACATACCTACATACATACATACCTACATACCTACATACCTACATACATACATACCTACATACCTACATACATACATACCTACATACCTACATACCTACATACCTACATACCTACATACCTACATACCTACATACCTACATACCTACATACCTACATAACTACATACCTACATACCTACATACCTACATACCTACATACCTACATACCTACATACCTACATACCTACATACCTACATACCTACATACCTACATACCTACATACCTATATACCTACATACCTACATACCTACATACCTACATACTTACGTACCTACATGCCTACATACCTACATACCTACATACCTACATACCTACATACCTACATACATACATACCTACATACCTACATGCCAACATACCTACATACCTACATACCTACATACCTACATACCTACATACCTACATACCTACATACCTACATACCTACATACCTACATACCTACATACCTACATACCTGCATACCTACATACCTACATACCTACATACCTACATACGTACATACCTACATACCTATATACCTACATACCTACATACCTACATACCTACATACCTACATGCCTACATACCTACATACCTACATACCTAGATACCTACATACCTACATACATACATACCTACATACCTACATACATACATACATACATACCTACATACCTACATACATACATACCTACATACCTACATACATACATACCTACATACCTACATACCTACATACCTACATACCTACATACCTACATACCTACATACATACATACCTACATACCTACATACCTAAATACCTACATACCTACATACCTACATACCTACATACCTACATACCTACATACCTACATACCTACATACCTACATGCCTACATACCTACTTACCTACATGCCTACATACCTACATACCTACATACCTACATACCTACATACCTACATACATACATACCTACATACCTACATGCCTACATACCTACATACGTACATGCCTACATACCTACATACCTACATGCCTACATACCTACATACCTACATGCCTACATACCTACATACCTACATACCTACATACCTACATACCTACATACCTACATACCTAAATACCTACATACCTACATACCTACATACCTACGTACCTACATGCCTACATACCTACATACCTACATACGTACATACCTACATACCTACATACCTACATACATACATACCTACATACCTACATGCCTACATACCTACATAACTACATACCTACATACCTACATACCTACATACCTACATACCTACATACCTACATGCCTACATACCTACATACCTACATACCTACATGCCTACATACCTACATACCTACATGCCTACATACCTACATACCTACATACCTACATACCTACATACCTACATACCTACATACCTACATACCTACATACCTACATACCTACATACATACATACATACATACCTACATACCTACATACATACATACCTACATACCTACATACATACATACCTACATACCTACATACCTACATGCATACATACCTACATACCTACATACATACATACCTACATACCTACATACCTAAATACCTACATACCTACATACCTACATACCTACATACCTACATACCTACATACCTACATACCTACATACCTACATACCTACATACCTACAAACATACATACCTACATACCTACATACATACATACCTACATACCTACATACCTACATGCATACATACCTACATACCTACATACATACATACCTAAATACCTACATACATACCTACCTACATACCTACATACCTACATACCTACATGCCTACATACCTACATACCTACATGCCTACATACCTACATACTTACATGCCTACATACCTACATACCTACATGCCAACATACCTACATACCTACATACCTACATACCTACATACCTACATACCTACATACCTACATACCTACATACCTACATACCTACATACCTACATACCTACATACCTACATACCTACATACCTACATACCTACATACCTACATACCTACATACCTACATACCTATATACCTACATACCTACATACCTACATACCTTCATATACCTACATACCTACATGCCTACATACCTACACACCTACATGCCTACATACCTACATACCTACATGCCTACATACCTACATACCTACATGCCTACATACCTACATACCTACATACCTACATACATACATACCTACATACCTACATATATACATACCTACATACCTACATACATACATACCTTCATACCTACATACATACCTACCTACATACCTACATACCTACATACCTACATACCTACATACCTACATACCTACATACCTACATGCCTATATACCTACATACCTACATACCTAGATACCTACATACCTTCATACCTACATACATACCTACCTACATACCTACATACCTACATACCTACATACCTACATACCTACATACCTACATACCTACATGCCTATATACCTACATACCTACATACCTAGATACCTACATACCTACATACATACATACCTACATACCTACATACATACATACATACATACCTACATACCTACATACATACATACCTACATACCTACATACATACATACCTACATACCTACATACCTACATACATACATACCTACATACCTACATACCTACATACCTACATACCAACATACCTACATACCTACATACCTACATACCTACATACCTACATACCTACATACCTACATACCTACATACCTATATACCTACATACCTACATACCTACATACCTACATACCTACGTACCTACATGCCTACATACCTACATACCTACATACCTACATACCTACATACCTACATACATACATACCTACATACCTACATGCCAACATACCTACATACCTACATACCTACATACCTACATACCTACATACCTACATACCTACATACCTACATACCTACATACCTACATACCTACATACCTACATACCTACATACCTACATACCTACATACCTACATACCTACATACCTACATACCTACATACCTACATACCTACAAACCTACATACCTACATACCTATATACCTACATACCTACATACCTACATACCTTCATATACCTACATACCTACATGCCTACATACCTACACACCTACATGCCTACATACCTACATACCTACATGCCTACATACCTACATACCTACATGCCTACATACCTACATACCTACATACCTACATACATACATACCTTCATACCTACATACATACCTACCTACATACCTACATACCTACATACCTACATACCTACATACCTACATACCTACATACCTACATGCCTATATACCTACATACCTACATACCTAGATACCTACATACCTACATACATACATACCTACATACCTACATACATACATACATACATACATACCTACATACCTACATACATACATACCTACATACCTACATACATACATACCTACATACCTACATACCTACATACATACATACCTACATACCTACATACATACATACCTACATACCTACATACCTACATACCTACATACCTACATACCTACATACCTACATACCTACATACCTACATACCTACATACCTACATACCTACATACCTACATACCTACATACCTACATACCTACATACCTACATACCTACATACCTACATACCTACATACCTACATACCTACATACCTACATACCTACATACCTACATACCTACATACCTACGTACCTACATGCCTACATACCTACATACCTACATACCTACATACCTACATACCTACATACATACATACCTACATACCTACATACCTAAATACCTACATACCTACATACCTACATACCTACATACCTACATACCTACATACCTACATGCCTACATACCTACATACCTACATGCCTACATACCTACATACCTACATGCCTACATACCTACATACCTACATACCTACATACCTGCATACATACATACCTACATACCTACATACATACATACCTACATACCTACATACATACATACCTACATACCTACATACATACCTACATACATACCTACCTACATACCTACATACCTACATACCTACATGCCTACATACCTACATACCTACATACCTACATGCCTACATACCTACATACCTACATGCCTACATACCTACATACCTACATGCCTACATACCTACATACCTACATCCCTACATACCTACATACCTACATACCTACATACCTACATACCTACATACATACATACCTACATATCTACATACCTACATACCTACATACCTACATACCTACATACCTACATACATACATACCTACATATCTACATACATACATACCTACATACCTACATACCTACATACATACTTACCTACATACATACATACCTACATACCTACATACCTACATACCTACATACCTAAATACCTACATACCTACATACATACATACCTACATACCTACATACCTACATACATACTTACCTACATACATACATACCTACATACCTACATTCCTACATACCTACATACCTACATACCTAAATACCTACATACCTACATACATACATACCTACATACCTACATGCCTACATACCTACATACCTACATACCTACATACCTACATACCTACATACCTACATACCTACATGCCTACATACCTACATACCTACATACCTAGATACCTACATACCTACATACATACATACCTACATACCTACATACATACATACATACATACCTACATACCTACATACATACATACCTACATACCTACATACATACATACCTACATACCTATATACCTACATACCTACATACCTACATACCTACATACCTACATACCTACACACCTACATACCTACATACCTACATACCTACATACCTACATACCTACATACCTACATACCTACATACCTACATACCTACATACCTACATACCTACATACCTACATACCTACATACCTACATACCTACATACCTACATACCTACATACCTACATCCCTACATACCTACATACCTACATACCTACATGCCTACATACCTACATACCTACATACCTAGATACCTACATACCTACATACATACATACCTACATACCTACATACATACATACATACATACCTACATACCTACATACATACATACCTACATACCTACATACATACATACCTACATACCTACATACCTACATACCTACATACCTACATACCTACATACCTACATACCTACATACCTACATACCTACATACCTACATAGCTACATACCTACATGCCTACATACCTACATACCTACATGCCTACATACCTACATACCTACATACCTACATACCTACATACCTACATACATACATACCTACATACCTACATACATACATACCTACATACCTACATACATACCTACATACATACCTACCTACATACCTACATACCTACATACCTACATACCTACATGCCTACATACCTACATACCTACATGCCTACATACCTACATACCTACATGCCTACATACCTACATACCTACATGCCTACATACCTACATACCTACATACCTACATACCTACATACCTACATACCTACATACCTACATACCTAAATACCTACATACCTACATACCTACATACCTACGTACCTACATGCCTACATACCTACATACCTACATACGTACATACCTACATACCTACATACCTACATACATACATACCTACATACCTACATGCCTATATACCTACATACCTACATACCTACATACCTACATACCTACATACCTACATACCTACATACCTACAAGCCTACATACCTACATACCTACATGCCTACATACCTACATACCTACATACCTACATGCCTACATACCTACATACCTACATGCCTACATACCTACATACCTACATACCTACATACCTACATACCTACATACCTACATGCCTACATACCTACATACATACATACATACATACCTACATACCTACATACATACATACCTACATACCTACATACATACATACCTAAATACCTACATACATACCTACCTACATACCTACATACCTACATACCTACATGCCTACATACCTACATACCTACATGCCTACATACCTACATACTTACATGCCTACATACCTACATACCTACATGCCAACATACCTACATACCTACATACCTACATACCTACATACCTACATACCTACATACCTACATACCTACATACCTACATACCTACATACCTACATACCTACATACCTACATACCTACATACCTACATACCTACATACCTACATACCTACATACCTACATACCTACATACCTACATACCTATATACCTACATACCTACATACCTACATACCTTCATATACCTACATACCTACATGCCTACATACATACATACCTACATACCTACATATATACATACCTACATACCTACATACATACATACCTTCATACCTACATACATACCTACCTACATACCTACATACCTACATACCTACATACCTACATACCTACATACCTACATACCTACATACCTACATGCCTATATACCTACATACCTACATACCTACATACCTACATTCCTACATACCTACATGCCTACATACCTACATACCTACATACCTACATACATACATACCTACATACCTACATATATACATACCTACATACCTACATACCTTCATACCTACATACATACCTACCTACATACCTACATACCTACATACCTACATACCTACATACCTACATACCTACATACCTACATGCCTATATACCTACATACCTACATACCTAGATACCTACATATCTTCATACCTACATACATACCTACCTACATACCTACATACCTACATACCTACATACCTACATACCTACATACCTACATACCTACATACCTACATGCCTATATACCTACATACCTACATAC